>VZQC01005655.1:1701024-1713525 GCA_009823505.1 Rhizomys pruinosus | reverse complement strand
AAAAAAAAACTGTCTACAAATGTAAGAAACAGCAAAAAGTTATTGGCTTGCCAGACAAAACACCTCTATTTTAATGTTATTTATTTTTGATAAGTCACTATGTTAGCCCAGGATCTTCTCTAACTCGGGATCCTCCCAGGAGCTGGGCTTATAGGTGTATATTATCACATCCAGCTTATACCATACCTCTATTACTATCTTAAACTGTCTATGGCTCATCTCTTCTCATTCTCATGAATATATATGTTCATTGATGGGAATAAGCCCATTCCAAATATGCCTATAAAACAGTAATAACAATTAATCAACTACAGAGAAACTTGGAGTTTATAAGATATCCACACCCTTTATAACTATATTTCCAACAAATATTTCCTGTTCATCAGATATTTGGACACATTGCAATACCTACCACCTTATTTATATTCTAAATATTACACCAGTAAAGTATAATGTCTGTGTTAAAAATAATTTACTGAATACAGGACTTATTTATTTAATAATTTTGCATTTATTTATAATAGTGAAATGTTATAATCAAGTAAATATATAGAAAAATGGTTACTTACATGGTCGTATCTCTAATTAGCAAGTATTTGTCATGGAGCTTGTATTATAATGGATCAAGATAATCAAATATGAAAATTAGCATGTCAAGTTAGTGATCAGGCAGTGCTATACAATAATTTCTAGTAGTTAGATATATATATATATATATATATATATATATATATATCCAACATGTGTGTGGCCATCAGAATATTCCAGGTTCCAGGGTTCATTAATAAGGGCAATGCCATTGCTGATGATTAGGTGTCCAGTAGGCAGCTCCAACTCTCCAATGCTATTGTTTCCCATCTCCTTCAGCTGAGGATCTTCTTATAATCATGTACATCAATCTTACAGGCCTCTAGGCTTTATATCCCAAGATCCCCAAACACCAATTACTAATCATCCTGAGGATCTGCAAGCACTGCCAGTCTTTTATATTGAGCCTCCAACCTGCACAGATAAATCCCCAGGGTCTCAAGTCCAATATTATCTGGCAGACTGATGTTACTCAATACTCCCCCTTTGGGAGACAGAAGTATGTGTTTGTCACTGGTGACACTTATTCTAAGCACCTATGGAATAGTACATACTGGAAAGATGTCAAAGGACCTTAAAAAAAAAAAAAAAACACCTTTTACAGTGCTTTGGAGTCATGGGCAAGCCAGCACAACTCAAAACAGACAATGGCCCTGCTTTTACCAGCCAGGCCTTTTCCCAATTCTGTAAAATCTGGAATATCCATCATGTCACTGGCATCCCATATAATTCCCAGGGGCAGGGGGTCATTGAAAGAACACACCACACATTTTTGTAACAACAGTTACAAAAAATGACCACTGAATACCCCTCTCAGATACAATTGTCATTGGCTCTTTTTACACAGAATGTGCTGAATCACAACCACTAAACTGTAAACCCCCAGGCCCACTATTCTATGGCACTAGGGGGAGACACAATACTTGCCACTTGTACTGGTCAGGTGGAAAGATCTCTGTCCGGCATTTGGGAAGGACCAGACCTCTTCTTACCATGGGAAGGGGCTTTGCACGTGTGTTTCCACAGGACCACTCTGCCCCCATTGGGGTCCCTGCCAGGGCAATATGACAATTCTGTGATGCAACAGAGGCAATGATACTCCGGATGCACCTCTGGATGTGGATGCTGATATCATGGGGAATGATAGCCCTATGTTCTTCTCGGGATAATCACCAATCCTGGGAAGGATAAAATTGGAGGAGCCACCCTGGCCAGGTGGCACCTCTTGCTGCTACTTGGGGCTTGTCATAGCCACAATGTCAAGGAAAGGCAGAAGGAATTTATGGTGGACAGCCAAACTACCTCATATACTGACTCTAAAGAACAAAAGAAAGAGAAGAAGACCCAAGAAATGAGGAAGGGCAAACACCGGGTGATTACCTCTTGAAAGGCAAGTATCAAAGCCATTCTTCTGGGAATTGGTATGCTTGTATATTGCACCACAACCAATGGACTCTCACATTCTCTGTGGCTACATACCCAGCCCTGTGACAATTAGACCCTATGGGTGGGCTGTGGTTCCACAACCCATTTNCATTTTAAAGGTGATGAATACTTCCTTTGTGACTCACATCATTTGGTATATAGCAGTAAAATGTGTTTTTCAGATTCAGACATTTCCAGGTTTATTTAAAAAACACTTTATGAACAGGTGTTCACTGAATAATTTTTTTGGAAAGAATTAAATGTTTTTTTAAGTGGTGAAATTGTTCATTTTCCAGGCAAAGACTATTTTTTCACAATTCCCTTAGACCCAAGAGACACCAAATGGTTTGCCTTCTCTGTCCCTGTGCTTAACAACAAGCTTCTTAGCTCCAGGTATGAGTGGAAGTGCTTACCTCAGGGCATGACGATAGCCCCTCCATGTGTCAGGAGGCCATCTCCCAAGCAGTTCACAGGATTGAAGGCAACTTCCTAGGAGAAATAGAAATTTATCATATGGATGACCTCGTGGTCATTATGGATGACTCTGGGGTGCTTAACGGTAACTTACCAGTTCTGATCAAGGAACTACATTCTCAGGGTCCTACTGTGGCCTCTGATCAAATTCAGTTTACCCTTTCCACTTTCTGGGTACAGAGATTCATCTTAATCACCTCAGGCCAATGAAACATCTAGTGTCACTCCCAACAGCACTTATGGTGGCGAGTCTACAGCACTTTTTAGGGAAAGTTAATTGGCTGAGGCCATGGCTAAATGTGACCGCCCTGAGCTAGAGTCGCTATTCTAACTTCTTGGCCCTGCCATCCCACCCCTCCCTGTCAGCCAACAGACACAGCTCACCTCAAAAGCCTTATAAGCAGTAGATAGAATCCAGTCTGCCTTTCTAGACACCAACCTGGGGCTCTATAAGCCCTCACTGCCAGTGCACTTACTAATTTTTTTAATTTTTATTTATTTTTGTATGTGTATGAATGTACTGTCTGCATGCAGGTCTGTGCACCTGTGTCATGCAATGCCGCGGAGGTCAGAAGAGGGTCTCGGATTCCCCTGGAACTGGAGTTCTCCTGGAATTGAAGTTACAGACGGTTCTCAGCCACCATGTGAGTGCTGGGGATCAAACCTGGGTCCTCTGCAAGAGCAGTCGGTGCTCTTAACTGCTAGGCTATCTCTCCAGCCCCACTAATTTTTAACACCAATCCGACCACCATTGGCCTGATAGATAGCAGAAGGTCCAGAGATTCTGGAGTGGCTCCACACCCCTACTATCAGGGCACCCATAGCCCAGTCTGAGTTGGACCAGATCATCAACCTCATCATGCAGGCTTGAGGCAGGATTAAGGAGGTAATAGGAAAGGAGGCAGATACCATCATTCTCCCTTTGGGGAACAGGGACCTTTCATGGCTGTTCCAACATCATCTGAGGATGGCCACGGCCCTCCTCGACTTCCCAGGAAAGACAGACAACCATTACCTTAACAACTGCTGGGCTGCCTGCCTCCCCAGGTTACAATGGTTTCCATTCAGGCTCTTTGGCAGAGATCCTATGTCTGCAGGATATAATGTTTTTGCTGATAGTGAGTCGCAGGGAATCACAGTGGTCATCTCTGCCTCCGCCACTTTGGAGNCACACTAAAAATCTATTTTCCTATATAAATAATTATATGTTCACAATAAAAACCGCTAAATGGTGATGTTGAATTGTGTAACGAACGTGGGCCAGACAATGTGGAGGTAGACAAATAACAGCTCGTCAATGTCGTAGAATAATTGCTTAGAGGTGTCCCTTTTGATAAGAAGATGATGAACTCAGATCTAATATCTGTCCATGTACTTCTCCCCCTCCTTGGCTCGGTATAAGTTTTTTTGCCACTAACATTTTAAAATAATGGTGATCTGGATCCTTGCACTATTCCGGGTGTTGCTGATCTCACATACCTTCACAATTCCTTGGGGGATACGGTTTGGTGGTTCACACTGAGGGTTTAGGGCATCCTCACAATGTGTTTTTCGATTGATTTTCAGCACATCTCTTCCCACGGTCTATTGTTACGTTTAAAAAACAGGGCTTTTTTAGAACAGTCCGTGTTCAGGTCTTCTGCTATAGAATAGAGTGGTTGTCTTGGCAAAGAATTAAGATAGATTTGTCTTTAAGTGGCTTGAAATTGTTAATCCATCTTTCCTCTTATTCGGGCGTTCGACCATAGACGATCCTATTTTCGCGTAACACTCTTTCCGGATGAGAACTATGGCAGCATAGACGCCTGTTTAGATGGATGCGCGCGGCCCAGCCTTTTGAGTAATCTGTGTTACTTTTTTTCCCAAGGGCCCACACTCTGCGTTTCCCGTCCTTAATGGACTTATGGCTGTCCTCGAATGGTATATTCGCCAGACCACTTCATGGAGAGACATCCATCATAAGATTGGGAAGTTGTTGGTGTAGCTTGCGCCTTCTCTGTTCCCCTTTGGTGTCGCTTAAACACATCATCATGGCTCTTCGTAGTGACTCTATGCTGGTCACCCCAGCCATGTGGAATCTGCTTCAAAATAACATAACTTTCACAAGTCACGAGCATTCACACCGACACCACCGTATAGCAAAATCAAGTCTCACAAGTCCTGGACCTCGGCCATGGTGTCCAGGAGGGCCAATCTCGCAACGCATCTCACAGGATTTGACAGGTCACTTCCTCAGGAGAAATAATTGAAACTTTTCCTTATTCAATAACGTGGTATTTTGGACGTCTCGTTTGGTCATTTATGGCATCGCAACTCTGGGGGTGCATAACGGGGTAAACTTAAACCATTCTTGATGCCAAGGACACATTTCTCAGGGTCCTACTGTGTGCCGTCTGACAATTCAGTTTAACCCTTTTCCACTTTCTGGGTGAACACCGAGATTCATCTTAATTTCACCTCGAGGCCAATGAAACATGCTTACGTGTCACTCCCCCACATGCATGAGCACTTATGGTGGGCGGTCTAACACGCACTTCCCGTTTTAGGGAAAGTTAAGTTGGGCTGAGGGCATGGCACTTTTTTATACTTTGATTTGACCTTTCTTTTTCTTTTTTTTTTTTTTTTGTTCTTCTTGTATTTCTTGTTATGATATTTTTTTTGGTCTTTTGGAGGACCATGAGTGACTAATTCTAACACACTTCTGTGTTCCCTTGCCCCTGTCACAGTCTTTCCTGGAATACCTTCCCCTCTGTCCCGTACCAGGCTGGCCTTCGAACTCCCTACAGCTGCCTGCTCTCGCCCTGTTCCCCCGACAACATGCTTAGGACTAAGAAACAGTACGCCACCAACGCCTGGCCACCCCGGACAAGGCTGCTCCTTATTATCTTCCACTTTAGAGGATAAGCCTCGTTATATAAAATTGGAGTCTTTACCATGTCTATCAGTAAGATGAGCAACTGTGAGGGAATACATCAGTCCTTTCTCAATATGAGCCAATTTGATTGAGCACGGATAAATCCCTGTAATAGCTCATGTCCAATTTACTGACTTACTAGAATCAAACGACAAGTGAAATGTGGACCTGGGACGAATCGACCTAGTGGACTGGGCTCTGCCTAATTACTTAGCCATCGTTTACATCACTTTGGAGGTCTATGTAATGGAAAACTATCACATTCACCTTACTGAGTGTGACTTTCCTACATCCAAAAAGGCTCCCTGTAGGTAGGATATATACATCTTTCAGGTCTTCTTTTTAGATTTTGTAGTTGATTGGGACTATTTGTATTTTCTGTAATTTTTGTCTGTATGAACCTAGACTTCATATCTATAGAGTTGATGGCTCGTTTTGTTTTGATCCTCTTGGTTCACATTGCGGATATTTGACTCAGCTGCACGAGGAAACTTTCCTCACGGGGGCAAGAAGCCCCACACCTCTACGATGACCTCATCGCCCTAATTGCCGGTCGCCTCCCCCCTATCCACCTCTTGTCGATTATATACAGGTTTCGCCCCATGACGCAACGGATGCAAAGGCAGAAGTCGGGCTAGTCTGCATCTATCAGTAGTATGAAAGACGCTAGTAAGACTTCTTACTCGGACTCTGCGCCTACAAAATAATGGAAAAGAAACCAAGACAGTGACACTTAAGCCAACCACAGATCCTCGGAACTGGAGTTCTCATTAGCAGTTCCACATCGGCCATCACTGCGAGTTCTTTGCCGATACTATGTAACCGGTGGGCGCTAACTGCCTAATATTTCTCAGATGGGACTAAGAGAGATGTGATCCGAGAGAGTATATACTGCGTGCCCTTAGTTCTCTGCATCGTGAAGCATGTCTGGGTCCTCACTTCGAGATGCTTCCATGTATAACTTACCTCTCACAACGACAGTTGGGTCGAACCATAGGGGACTATACCCTCCTGCTTGCACCAGAACAAGCTTAGCATCCTTGTCTACTGAGGTCGTGCTCTCCGTGTGGTAGACGGTAAAGGTTGGTTCGGGTGGCGTCGCCAACGGAATGAAAAGCCGCGAGGTCTGAGTTCTTCGGAACAAAGTTTAATTCAGAGGATAGAGGCTAAGAATCTCAGGGAACGGTTTGAAGCCAAGCACTACGAAGTGGCATCTGTCCTTGGTGAATTTACGGGAGAGTGCGGAGCAGATTCAGTCACGGAGTGACGTGGGTGATGGTTTTCGGTAATCCTAATCTGGCACCGAACGGATGATGGCACGGGTAGGAAGAATTCCCTATGCAGATATTACGAGAGCGGCGTGTTGGACCATAGATAGGCTCTTAGATAATACAAAGCATATAGGGCTCCTAGGTAAGAAGTTCGCAGTGTTGTACGTGGAATCCTCTACGCGTTCTAAGGTGCTCATGACTAAATCGGGCCTTCTGGATCTAACAGCCTGGACGATTTGCCATGCCTTCCCTTTTAGTCTGTTCTATGGGAAACAGAGGAGGAGGTTCATGTCTTCTGTGCGACTCTGCTCACACATGGATATGGGGAGGCACCAGTCTGAGTTGGCAACTAGCACCAATGAGAGTCTGGAGTGGTACAGAACTGTCAGGGCCTCGCGTCTTTCCATCCATAACCTATTTTTGGCTGATTGTGGCTTGGAGTGGTGCACTGCTGACCTTAGGTCCAGGAAGAGGTTAATCGTTGGCCAGTACTACTATGTAGCTGGGATGTTTTCGTACTGTGCAACTAGATGCAGAAAGGACAAGCTTGGTTGGAGTCTTTATCCACATGGTATAACCATTTGCAGCTGGCCCCTACTGCGTCTTTCAGGGGTGAGTAGGCAAACATTGGGAGGAGGTCCCCGTCTGGAATCGCAGAGGGAATATGTGCATGGGTCTTAGTTCGCCAAACATACATCCTGAGACGCTGGTGTGGCTCTTGAGAAATTGGGACAAAAGTTGTAGGGGTTACACCATGAGCTCCTAGAAATGAGCGGCCCAGTCTGTAATCTTCCGGGGCCTCAGAATAGGAGAAGGCCATGAACCATAGCAGGAACTAACAACGGTGTTACTCTTTTTTGTGCAATGGACCAACACTTGTCTTGTCATCGAGTGTCTGGCTAATTAGATCCTTCATTTGTTCTCTTTCTCCTAGAGGATTACAGTTTTCCTTTGTTGGGCAATGGCTGCCTTCAGGTGCTTAAGCCATAGTTTTGTCTTGTCGCCAGGAATAGATTGCGCTTTTTTTTTGGTCGCTTACGCGAGCAGTTTGGATTTTCTAGTAATTTGGTTCTTTACGATTGGGTTCTTCACTGCGCAGGATGCCTTGCCCACCTGGTATCTTCACGAGTTTATCCATCTAATGTGGGAGATCAGGGTCGCGCCTTTTGCTTGAACAGACTTCTACCGTTTGAGAGGGCAGTGAGAGAGTTCTCTACTAGAATTGAGTCACTGTCGGACTTTCTCCTTTGGACTTGGACTCCGCATTGGGCACCGGGACTGAAGCTCCTTAAACTGTGAAATCCTCCAATGATGCTGGTGAGTCGCGGATGCCTGCGTAATGACCTCGCTGTGCACCAGGAACAGTGGTCCAGGTTCAGAGGTGCGCGGCTAGCTGGCATGGTGCCGGCTCGCCCCAATAAAGGCAAAGAAGCCGCCTAGAATGTAGCCATTCGTTCTTAGCAACTGTCCAAGAGTGGGGCGCCATATTGTTTGCCTTCGATTCCTCCTTGGCCACAACATCGTATGGTTCTCCGGCTTTTCACGTGCGGGTCTTTAGCTCACAAAAGTCCCCCACTTTCGTGCTCAATTATTTCCACCCCTCACGACCCTCTCCGATCGCCCCCTTTGCCCACTGATTGTGCCCCGATTCACGCCTCTGCGGATTCTACCATTCCTTAGTGGTGGGCTCGGGCTCTTTTTGTCCTCATCGCCCTCTTGGGTCTAGGGCGTAATCGGAGGGAATGTGTTCCGCGCGAGGGCTTCTGTTCTAATTCCCCCTTAATCGCTTAACTCAGCATCTCTAGGTTGATCATATATATATATAATATATTATATATTATATAGTATATTATTATTATATCTCAGAAATCCATTACATTGTGTGGTGGCCAATCAGAATATTCCAGGTTCCAGGGTTCATCAATAAGGGCAATGCCATTGCTGATGATTAGGTGTCCAGTAGGCAGCTCCAACTCTCCAATGCTATTGTTTCCCATCTCCTTCAGCTGAGGATCTTCTTATAATCATGTACATCAATCTTACAGGCCTCTAGGCTTTATATCCCAAGATCCCCAAACACCAATTACTAATCATCCTGAGGACCTCTAAGCACTGCAAATCTTTTAATATTGAGCCTCTCCTTAACCTGCACCAGCATAAATCCCCCAGGGTCTCAAGCATATTATCTGGCAGACTGAATGTTACTATCCTCCCCCCTTGTGGGAGACAGAAGAGTATGCGTGCTTTGTCACTGGTTGAACACTTTTTCTACAGCACTCAATGGAATAGCACATACTGGCAAAGAGCTGTCAGGAGGACCTTTAAACAGAATAAAAAAACAAAAAAAAAAAAACCTTTGCTACATGGTTGTGAGTCATGGGCAAGCCCTGCATCATACCTTAATAACATGACATTGTGCCTCTGCTTTGTACGCACGCGTTAGTTGCCTTTTCCCAATTCTGTATAAGATTTGAATATGCCATCATTTGTGTCGGACTGGTGGGCACTCTTTTATTTTCTACATAATAATCAAATTTAAGGGGCATTGACGCCGTCAGAGGGTCACGTTGAAAGAAACCCACCTTTTTTTTTTCCACAGGGAAATTTTTTACAAGATAACGAGGGGTTTCTTCTAATTGACGAGCCGACTAGCGCCTTCATTCTACGTTTCTTTGTAACAACAACGAGGATTACCCTAGAAAAAAATGAGGCCAATTACTTATTTGAATTACCTCACCTCCTTCAGATAAGTATTGTATCTCGGCAATCATTCTTTTTTGAAACACACGATAATGTGCTGAAATCCAGCAAACCGTTCACTAAAACCGTAAACCACCTCTCAGAGCCACTATTCTATATTGGCACTGGGGGGACACCAAATATTCTTCTACTTGCCACTGTTACTGGTTCTGTCGGCTCTAAGTTTTTCTCCCGTTCGAAAGCATGCTCTGTCGGCGGGACTCATTTGGGAAGGTCACCAGAACCCTCAGTTTTTCTTACGCCGGTTTTGGGATAGGTGGCTTTAGACATTCATGTGGTTTCACAGGACCTCACTTCTGTGCCTCCAACACCTTTTAAGTCACCATTAGGGGTCTCCTGCCTATTAGGTGCAGAATATGTAAATACAAACTTCTACTTAGGTGAACATATCTCGCTTCCAACCACGACGGCATATGATAATCTACTCTGTATGCCGCTTTTCCTCCCCCATCCGGATTCGCAGCGCTATCTCTCACTGCGATGTTGTGAACTGGCGTCCGCATACTCACTACACAAAATGGGGAGGATTGTATAGCCTATGTCTTCTCGTGGTTTGATTATAGACACTTTCGAACTCTCTGGGAAGGATAACAATTGGAGGAGCCACTCTCTTGAATTCTGGCAGGGTGTTGGTCACCTTCTTTGGCTTGGTCTATCCAACCTTTTCCTCGTTGTTGCTTTCTGCTCGTGCTTTTATTGTGCCCTCACCATGTTCAAGGAAAAGGACAGAAAGGAATTTTATGCTGTGGACCCATTCAGTCCAGATGTTTTACTGGGAGGTCACTATGATTTTTTTTAACCCCTCTTAATACAATCATTAATCCCTATCATATACTGATTCTCTTAAAGATCAAAAAAGAAAGAGAAAGAACCGCCCATAGTAATTGAGGACACTCCTTGGCGCACACAACCCCTTCGTCCATTGTTCGCTGCATTTAACTCCTCCGGGGTCCCTGTTTTCACTTGAAAGGCAATTGTACAGATTGAAAGCACGATAGGGTGCGTGGGGCATGACATTAATACATATTAATTGGGGGATCTGGGTCGGGTTAATTTCGGTTATGGATGTGTGCCGGCGCTGTAATTTTGCAATTATGCCCTACAAACATTATGTGGGACAAAATAGGACAGAGGGACCTTGCCATCTATCGAGTAATACCAAACTAATATAAATCGGCTCTGTGGTGGCTACGCACTATACCACAGGCCACGTGCACAATTTAAAGAATCCTTGTCTTGATTATTTATGGTGGCTTGGGGGCGCGGCTATAAATGGGTGTAACTCTATGTCTTTGTCGCGCTCTCCAACTGCTCCAGGCTCTTAATTATCAGGGGTACAATCTGCTCGTTCATTTTTGGTTAAATATATAATACCACCGGACGCTCGTCGTATTTTTGGCGTTTCAAGGGACGTTGTTGGGTTTTATGTTTGTTACTGGGGTCAGTTTGTTTGCGGCCCAGTGTTTGTCCACCCACATTTTATGACGTCTCTCCCTTCCTAGGGTTAAGACTTTTTATTGACACCACTTGCTTCGTGACTATAGTTGGACTTATGGGTTCACAAAAGTATTTTTTAACTTACATTCCCAGACCTTTGAAGAACGACTCACTCCCACCAGACCACATACACACATGTAGTCACCCACAATTTGAAGTGAACTCACCACACTCGCCCACCAGGCTATATCATACTCCGTGGGATGACCACATAATCTACACCACTTTCCACACACACCCTCCCCGGCCCCCAGCTCTTAGTACAACCACCTCCTCCATCTCACACTAACATGAAGCAATAAAGTTCGCGCGTTTTTCTTCCCCTATGCACTATAACGAAGATACCCCCCTAGCAACTATAGAGTCAACTTTTCCCTGTCAGACTTACATATTACTCTGCAGACAGGCACAGCATGCTGGTGGATCTCATCCAACTATACCTCTACCTGGGAGCATATTCCTCTAACTTTTCCTGCCACGAGCAGTTATTAACCGCCCCATTTTCATACCTGTCTGTCTTCTGGCTTTGTCTTTCAAATCACCGATGATCTCCTCAATCAATCAAAGCCCTTAATTATCACCAAGTGCCTTGCTAACCAAAGGGATGTTTTCTTCCTAGGAACCCCTCCATTTATCTGGGAGCCAGTCAACATGACAGATAACTACCAGTCAGATGCTGGACTTCTATTGACGGGCCTCTTACAGAGAGCCAGATGATCAGTGGAACTGGTCATCACCAGCATCCTCTCCTCGATCCCTCTGGTCACCTCAGCTGTGACTGCTGGAGTCATTATCTCCAACCAAGTGGCTCAGGCACAGACACTCAATAACTTGTCATCAGTGACTTCAGAGGGGTTCAGCACTGCTGCCTCCTCCCTTGAGCATGTTAGGTTAGGCATCACCAGCTTACACACTCAAGGTGGACAATTATGTGACATGATGGGACTGCCTTGTGATGTCAGATATCTACATATCTGTGTCACCCCCTATAGAGTCTAAAATGACTCCCTTGAATTTGTTGTCACTATGCTTTACACTTCACATAATTTGTCTGAGTATATCTGGGGCACGTGGGATACAAAGATGGTTCAAATAGTTACCACTTTAAAATATTACTGGAGGGCTGGAGAGATGGCCTAGCGGCTAAGAGCACCAACTGCTCTTACAGAGGACCCGGGTTCGATCCCCAGCACCCACATGGCAGCCAAGAACCGTCTGAAACTCCAATTCCAGGAGAACTCCAGCTCCAGGGGAATCCGAGACCCTCTTCTGATCTCTGCGGCGTTGCATGACACGGGTGCACAGACTTGCATGCAGGCAGTACATTCATACACATACAGAAATAAATAAAATTAAAAAATAAATAAATAAATAAAATAAAATAAAATATTACTGGAGATACTAGTAATTCTAGAGTTGATGTTGTATCCCCACCCTCCCTGAGGCAAGGATTTATAGATCATCTAAACTCAATAAGATCTTGGTTTCACAACCCCTTTAAAATTCTGTTCTGGGCTGGGTGTGATGAAGCATGCCTAATCCCAGCACTTGGGAGGCAGAGACAGGCGGGTC
>VZQC01005655.1:1613092-1697248 GCA_009823505.1 Rhizomys pruinosus | reverse complement strand
GAAAGGACTGCATCAAAGAACTGACTGAAACAGTGAACTTCTGCTCAAAACAGTCAACTTCCCCATGGAGAATATTGAGAAAGACTGAGAAAGAGATGAATAGCATGTTTGGCAGAATGCATGAGCTCTGGATGGGTGGGGGGATGGGGGGACATGGGTCTAGATTTGATAAAAAAAAAGTATGTATAAATAAATAATAAAAAATAAAAATAAATAAATAAACTTAAAAAAAAGAGAAAGCTTTGAGTGTCTCCCTCTGACACACTCCCAGAGTGGTTTATGCTCTGTCGCACTTATCCTCAGACTGACTCTAGCTGGAACAAGGCCCACAAAGTCTATGGCATGACTTAATTAGCAATGATAGTTTTCTTCCTTAATGATATACAACATGAATAATACACAAATGAAAGTATCTAGAGTTCACACACACAGACAGACACACACACACACAGACACACACACACACACACATATTGCTGCTTAAAAGTTCTTAGCTTCAGCTTGCAAAATGAAAAAAGTTTATCAGTCACTACTCTATAACTATAAACTGATTTTTTCTTATCAAACATTTCCCTTTGACTTAATGACTAACTCTGCACATGTGTGTAGAGTGTGCACACTGTACTGTAAACTTAATAAAATACAGACCATGGGTATATCTTCTATTCCTACAGCATCTTCTACAATCTAGATCAGCAATTCATCACCCTATCAGATGGAAGATCTCTTTTGTAGCTAACATTTGTTTTTTTTCTTTGGTCTTTTCGAGACAGGGTCTCCCTGTAGTCCCAGCTGGCCTGGACCTCACTCTGTAGACCAGGCTGTCCTTGAACTCACAGAGATCCGCCTGCCTCTGCCTCCCAAGTGCTGGGGTTAAAGGTGTGTGCCACCACGCCCAGCCTGCAGCTAACATTTTAATGTCTTTTTTACTATTTTAAAGTGAAATTCACAAATGATTTTTAATTAAGAAGACCATATTAGTTAGGGTATCCTAATTGCTAAAATAAATATAGTGAATGGATTAACAAAATAGATGTTTGTCTCTGCTTATTTGATTGGACTACGGAGAAGTGTAACGTGTGGTGAGGAAGAAAGAACAGAGATGTGTGTGTGTGGAGGTTTTCATGTACCAGGCCTCAAAGATGCTCAGTCACATGACCATAATTACCTGAAAAGGTGACTGAGAAATAGAATCTAGTTGTAGACCCAAGAACAAGATGAGAGTATGGGGTCCCAGTATCTGGCACAAATGTAATGGCCTGCTACAAAAAGAAAGGTTATTTTAAATTATAACAAAAGAAAATAACATTGAATATATAAATCAAATGCTTACTACCATATAGATAATCTTATCTCTATGAAGGATGTTGATGTGGCTGGTGTGTGTTGTGTTGTATTAGTGTTTAATACATCCTTCCATGCCAGGCGTGGTGGGGCATGCCTTTAATCCCAGCACCTGGGAGGCAGAAGCAGGCAGATCTCAGTGAGTTCAAAGCCAGCTTGGTCTACAAAGTGAGTTCAGGCCAGCTGGGACTGCAGGAAGACCCTGTCTCAAAAAGACCAAAAAAAAAAAAATACATTCTGCTTCACTTTGCCATTTCTGTCCAAGCAGTATCACTGCTAGAAATGAGAGTTCCTGAGACACTGAACTTCCCTGGTAAATGACTGAACAAAGTACTCCTCCCTGATTTATACAATGGATACATTCCTGGAAAATCAGTGCATATTAGAATTCTGTAGAACTGCTTTCCTTTCCTTGTAAATAGCTGTAGACTCAAATAATTACAAAGATAGTTTTAACACATAAATGTCTGATGAGGTACTGGAGGCTGCGAGGAATGAGGGGTGATCTTTTGTTCTGTAGGACTCTTCATTATGGTATGAGATGCTTTGTATGTCCCTGGAACTCTTCTGCTGTGCACCAGTGGACCTGCCACAGACACATGCAGATCACTGTGACAACCAAATACACCTCTGGGAATTTTCAGGGCATCCTCTGTGGAGCAGTAGAGCTTCCTCAAAGAGGCATTGGCCTTACTTGATAAACACTGTGCTAGTCACACACAGGTGCACCAATAAATTGATAAAGAAACTAATTCTCTAGTCCTGACATATTGATATAAAGCAACCAATATGAATATATAATATATATATATAGAATGCCGGTTGTGTTAGCTTAGGTGATTGTATCAATACTATATCATTTAATCTTTGCAACAGCCTTGCAAATTAGGTATTAACATCCTTTTTCTTTACTAATGAGACTTTGAAATTCGCAAATGATTTTTAATTAAGAAGACCATATTAGTTAGGGTATCCTAATTGCTAAAATAAATAGACCCTAATATAGTGAATGGATTAACAAAATAGATGTTTGTCTCTGCTTTTTTGATCGGACTATGGAGAAGTGTAACGTGTGGTGAGAAGTTACTAGGAACATGTCCTCCATCTCATGATGAGTAGATATGGGGTCTAGGATAGAAATCTAGACCTGACTTGAGAATGCATGGTGCATGTCTCTGTATGAGTCTGTTGTCCTGGAGTAATGATTATTAGTATTCCTTTTCACTCATGAATGGTCCCAGTTTAGATAACAAATTACTTATGTGGCTGTCCTAATTATCATATGCTGCTATTGCCGACTTTGTCTATTGTTGGGAAGGTCAAGAGAAAGAGTGGAAAGGGTGTTTCTGTTTCCGTTTCTGCCATCGCCGGGATGACTCAGGACATGGAATGAGTCATCTTTGCCCATTTCATCACTTGCGAACTCTGGTCAGCCATGGGGATCTGAATCTGTTTACCTCTTAGTAAAATAATTTTTAAATAGTAAGAATATAAACATGTGCTAGATATTCGGTGTTTTCTCCTCAAACAAGATACTTTGCTTTGCATTCAAATCAAATGTGCTATCCATTGAGATTTAAGGCTAAAACAGTCCTAAATCTCACAGTGAAGATAGCATAGAAAGATGAACTAGGAGCTAGGCCAATCAAATCAAGGTGGCACATTGATGCTCGCTTGCTTGCTTGCTTGCTTGCTTGCTTGCTTTTAATTGAGCTAGTCCCATTTGTGAGTCACAAAGGACCCCTCCCTTCTGATGGCCAAATCAGAAGCCTATTGCTGTGTGCTCTGGTCTCTGCCAGTTTTCAAATAATCACTTTAAACCATCATAGTTTTCCATATGCCACATACCTGTGTTTCGTCTCACTTATGGGAAAGTATCAGGAAAACTGCACAGGGCAATTGAGACACCTAAGGACAATATTCTACCTGGCTAGACACACATGTTGTTGCAATCACTCTGTCCCAGCCTCCCCTCACCCTGTGTTTTAGTTCCACATGACTTTTTGTTGGCATCCCTCCCTACCTGCATCTTGCTGAGGTCATATGGGTCAGCTCACTGTCTTCTTTCCATCATTACTGACTATCATTGCTGAACAGTCAATCCCACATTGGTTCAGACACAGATAAACCAGAACACACTCTGGCTCTTCCCCAGCTACCATCACTTACCTCCTTGTAGCTGTCCTGGTAGGAGTAAAGATGCTTTAAAGAAATAGACCATACTCATGGATTGGAAAAATTAGTATAGTAAAAACATCCATTCTACCCAAATTAATATACAGATTCAATGAAATCCCAATTAAAATCTCCAAGAGTTTCTTCACAGACTTGGAAAAAATCCTTAAATTCATACAGAAAGACAGAAGACCCCAAATAGCTAAAGCAACCCAGAGCAAAAAATGCAACACAGGGCAAGCCGAGCAAAGTTACTGTTATATTTCTTTCTAACTGAAAGTAACTGTGATGTTATAATGTGAATCTTGTAATGAGCCCCAGAGTTAGCTTACCACTTACTTTCAGACATGGTATTAATGTATATGGGTAGAAATATATATATATATATATAGAGAGAGAGAGAGAGAGAGAGAGAGAGAGAGATTAGAGTAATATAAAATTAAAAGGAATAAAATGAACTCCTGAACATATATAGGAATTAGCATATACTTTATTCCTGGAAGACATAAATCTAGTACATACATGACATGTACATGGGCACACTTTGGAGTGGTACAGTTGGGAAGGAACCACAGCAGCACGAGGACTGGGCCAAGGAATGGACTGATGTGGTTGAATTCTGCCTAGGACAATAAACCTTTGCAGAGACTTTGGAGAGACTGAGAGAAAGATGCAGGACATGTATGGCAGAGTGCATGAACTGGTGTGGGGTGGGAAGAAGGGAAAGGGTAGTATGTCTAAATTGAATTGAAATATGATGGCTGAAATACACAAAACATCAGTAAAAGCATTATATAAAAAAGAAAATGCAATTTATATAAATTTCAGGCATATTTACTCATTCAATACATTTAATAAATCATCATTTGTATGTATTTAAAAATTTATATTGCTAAAAAAATTATATTGCTTACATGAAATAAAGTGAGAATATTTGCGTAAAAAAAAACAGCCCTTCAGTCTATTGAAACAGTGCCCCTTCATATAGGAATTTCCCTGAGAATCTCATACTGAGAAAAAGAAAAGGCTGAGACCTGGTACCAGCCAGAGGGAGGAACTTTGACTCCAGGAATGATAATCAGCATAGTTCTGACAACTTGTCAGATTACATTGTAGGAACAGCTAGAGTCCACACAATAATGGGCAGGACCACACTCCAGGACTACCTCCAGCTCTCTATAGTCCAGACAATAATGGGCAGGACCACACTCTGCCCAGGACTACCTCCAGCTCTCTAGAGCCCAGACAATAATGGACAGGACCGCACTCTGACCAGGACTACCTCCAGCTCTCTATAGTCCAGACAATAATGAGCAGGAGCACACTCTGACCAGGACTACCTCCAGCTCTCTATAGTCCAGACAATAAGGGCAGGACTGCAATTTGCCCAGGACTACCACCAGCTCTCTACAGTCCAGACAATAATGGGCAGGACCACACTCTGCCCAGGTCTACCTCCAGTTCTCTATAGTCCAGGCAATAATGGGCAGGACCACACTCTGACCAGGACTACCTCCAGCTCTCTATTCAAGCCTAGACCTCATGGCATGACCCAAAAATGGGTTTGGAGTCACTTGGACCTTTTTGTTTTTCCCAGTGTGGTCACATTGAATAAATTTCCTTTTACTTGTTTAGTTGATGGCTTGTTGAGGACAAATGGTTGAACCTGGCTTGTTTGTATTGCCAGAGTCCAGGCTCTGATCCTAACGACTCCCAAGAATAGCCTCTGGACATTCTTAATACATTTCTTAAAAGGAAAGGAGCCTAAGAGTTGGCCTCAGCTTCTTGGTTTCTCATCCAGTGCTCTGACATGGAGACATAGAGTCTTGTTGTAAATGCTGAGCCTGATCTCTTTAGGGATTGCTGAAAGATGTGTCCCAGGCTTGGGTAAGACAGAATGGGGCAGGGGAATTCATGGACTGTGTCTCTTTATCTATACGTGGGGATGATGCTTGGCCAAGAGCACAAACATCCCATCAAAGGCTCATATTAAAGTGCAAAATATAAACAATGATGATTGACCTGGCCTTCAGTATACCATCCTTTGTGTTTGCTACTTCCAGATTCTGTTATATCACATCAGAAAACCAACCATATTAGAAATGGGTAGAAGTCACTTCTAACTCTTCAACTATATGAATAGATGGCATTACTTCCAGGGACTTCTCAACACTTAGGGTGAATGTGAAGCTTTGTCTATTGTACAAAGGCATGTTGTGCTGCTGAGGTCCTGAGGGAGGCACTCCATCAGTGCAGTCTTTCCTCCTTCCCATTCCTGGGGCAGCCCCTGTTAACTGATCATCTACTCTTTCTTGCTAATTCCCCATAGAGAACTTTGAGGAGAAGCTGACTGAAGTTAGCAAGAGAAAATGTATTTGTACTTCTAACCAAGAGTAAGGCCACCCATCTGATGAGGTGAACATTTCTACACCCAAATGAAGTATAGTATCACATGCAGGAATTTGAAACCTTAGCCGGTGGCACCTTAGACCACTTCCTGGGGAGCCCTTCTCTCTTTCTTGCCCTTTCAGCAAATGGGAAAGGATAGAATGGAGCTATACCAGGAGCTGGGCAGAGAGGCCCTGGAGAGAAACACAAGTGAGCTTTGTAAGCTGGGCTCCTTACTATTAGCTCTCTGGGTCTGATTTCTTTTACTATCTCAGAGCCTTAAACAAAGTTCATTCATTCACTCATTCATTTATTCAACAATTAGTGAGTGACTATCCATCCTGTGGCTGTCATGGAGCTGGGATGCAGAATGTGAAGACAAATAACAGATACAATCTGAGGATGCACAGACTAACAACACTCCTGCTCTTATTGTTATTTAATGTTTTATTTCATTGTGTTGTTTGATATGGGATATGGGGTCTCATTGTGTTGCTCAGGTGGGAATTGAACTGGTGGACTCAAATAATCCTCCTACCTCAGCACCTGAGACCTGGGACTACAAATGTGCATCACTATATCAAGACATTTGTTTCTCTCTTGTCTCTGTCCCTCTCTTTCAAATTGGAGTTCATTGGGAAGATCTTTTGAACATAAATTTAAGCATAAGGGTTAAGATAAAGAGGCACTCATAGAAAGTATAAGACACATCCAAGTGTGGGGTTCTCAAGAGCATCCACATTTTCATTCCTCATGATAAGGCCTTTGAGTGGGAAAATGCTGAAATGCTGGCAGACTGCCAGGGAGCACAGAGCAGGAGAATCCAGGGTTCCAACTGGGGGCCTTTGGTTCCATCATTGAATGGAATAAAACACAGACAGAATTGCAGGTAAGGCTTAGGTAGGAAGGGCAACAAGATGGCTTTTCTCTAGGAATTCAGGAACCTCTTCCAGTCTGGGTTCTTCTTCCAGTCCTTCCTTAAGGACTGAGTATGTTCCTTTGCATGGGTTCAGGGGTCCTAAAGTCAACTCCTTGGCAAGGAGCAATCTTTGCTTTGTCATGTGTCTTTCTCTTCCCTCCATTCTGAAGGTCTTTTGTCCATCAACCAGGCATTCAGTATTTCTTCACAGCTCCCCAGAACCACCCTGATGTCATTGCCCAAATCCATTCTTCCTCTCTTTTATATCACCTCCATCGCTCTGAACGTATCAGGCAGGAGAGAGGCCACCATGGTGGGGAGGCAAGCAGAAAATTCTTGAGGGCAGACAGGTTTGGGATTAGATGGAATACACTAGAAGCTGTTATAAATGGAGATACAAACCAGGTTTGTACAGACAACCTGAGACTGGGAAAGAAAAAGATAACGTTGAGAGTAAATAGCAGGACTGTGCAGTGATAAAAGAGAGCTTAGGGAGTAGATGTGTATAGAGATAAGGAAGGTAAGGAACTGGGTCTTTGGTATTGAGGGGAGGGGGTTGAAGGTGGTAAAAGACAGGATCAAGGAACCTGAGAGCTGGGCTGTCATGTCATTTTGCACTTTCTCTTTAAAAAATATTTTATTTATTATTTTTAGTTTATGTGTATGAATGAATTGCCTATGTGTGTGTAAGTGCATCCATATCATGCAATGCCCATGAAGATCAGAAGAGGGCATCAGATCCCCTGGAACTGGAGTTACAGTTGATTGTTAGCTGCCATGTGGATGCTGGGAATCAAACCCAGGTCCTCTATAAAGAGGAGCCAGTGCTCTTAAAAACAGAGCTGTCTCTCCGGCCTTATTTTTAATCTTGAAATGCCTTCCTGGGAGCTTTAAACCTAACCAAACATCAATATTCATTTGATAAGTAAATACTGCTCTATCTCTAGAGAGAGTGTAATGTCTGCCCTCATTCCCTAAAAAGTAACTAAATGGAGCTCAATCCCTAACCCCAAGGCTGTCACGATCCATTTTGAAAAGTGCCTCAGAGCCTGACAGGATCACACAGACTTGGTGTCTCAGACATAACATGTCTACTGCCTCTCTTAGGTCCAAGGTTGAGTATAAAGAAGAGGGGTTTCTGGGGCTAGAGAGATGGCTTAGCAGTTAAGAGCACCGACTGCTCTTGCAGAGGACCCAGGTTCGATTCCTAGCACCCACATGGTGGCTGAGAACTGTCTTTAACTCCAGTTCCAGGGGAATCCAACACCCTCTTCTGACCTCCACAGCATTGCACAACAGAGATGCACAAACCTACATGCAGACAGTACACTCATACACATAAAAAATTAAAAAAAAAATAAAAAAGAGAAGAGGATTTTCTAATATTGAGGTAAGTAGGAGCAGCAAGAATAGTCTAAAACATACAGAAACAATATATAAAATATATACACCAGAGAGTGTATATCATAGACTTCTGCCCACCGCAGATGACCTTCACCCAGCACAGGCTGGAGTAGAAAGAGGTCTTTGTGGGGACAACACTGCACTTCTCTCTGCCCAAGCTAGCTTGCTTTGGGTCCTACCATAAGTGATCCATATATTACTCTTTTTGAAATTTGTATTATATTTATTATTTTTATTTTATGTGTATGTGTGTATTACCTGCGTGTATGTAAGTACATCTATGTTATGCAATCCCCACAGAGGTCAGAAAAGGGTATTGTATCCCCTAGAACTGGAGTTATGAGTGGTTGTTACCTGTTATGGGGTTTCTGGGAGTCAAACCCAGGTCCTTTATAACGGCAGTTAGTGGACTTAACTACTGAGATATGTCTCTAGCACACATAGAGTACTCTTTTTTTTTTTTTTACAATAAAATATGTTGCTTTATTTATATATTTGCGGTTATATTGAAAGTTAAAAATTACTGATATCTTCTTTTCAAAAGGTATCATAAAGGGGGTTACGATATGTTAAAATGAATTTAAAACATGTATCTATATAAAAGTCAAAGCCCATATTGTATCCTCAAACTGGATTACTTCCTGTTGATGTGGAGTGTCCAAACTTCTAAAATTCAAAGATGAGAAGATGCACTAAAAAAAGTCCTCGATAAGAATTTCATGGCCCATAAAAAACTGTTGACCAGTTATCTTGAAAATGGGCAGAGTCACAATATGCGCAGTATCTTCTCAGTTTCAGGAACCAGTACCGAGCAGAAGGGCACTGAGCAAACAGTTGAGGGTAACCATCCCAGATATAATCACTGGGTATCAAACACTCCAGAGCAAGCTCAGCGCGGACATGGAGTTATTTCTTGGTATATAGGTGAGCCAGATGTGAAAGACAGTTCGATCACAGAAAATCTGCATTGTAATTCCACAGAGACCCAAAGAAGAACAAAGCTCAAGTTCGTCTGGCCACACATCACTTGCCTGGCAGCCCAATCCCAGGAATAATGCATCAGGGCCTGCCAGTTCATCTGGATAAAACAGTGCTCTTTTAGCTATCACACAGAGATGAAACCTATTGCATTCCACCAATACTTGCTGTTGCCCAGAACAAGTCCACACTGAGAGAATGAGCAGCAGCAGACCTGACACCACAGATGCCTTCATGATGCCAGACCTTGGGAGGAGACCTCCTCAGGCTGAGAGAGACTTCCTCAGGCTGAGACCTCCTCAGGCTGAGACCTCCTCAGGCTGAGACCTCCTCAGGCTGAGACCTCCTCAGGCTGAGACTTCCCCAGGCTGAGACCTCCTTGAGGATTAGGGAGTACTCTTAATGTACTGTCTACACAGTAATCTCAGCCCATACATCTGTTTCCAAGGGCTCTTACCTATGAGAACATTGCCATTTTACCAATGTGCTGCAGGACACTGAGAAGAGCTTGGTAACATTTAAAATCTATATGTCAGTTAAACTTGGGACCTTGCTTAAAAAGATGTTGACAGAACTGTGGGAGTTGTCCCTAAGGTGTCAAGATGCTGCTGTCCTTTGGCCATCACATCACCCAATGAATGGTTTTCCTCCAGGTTTTACATGTTGTGTGGACTTACTCTTCTTTTATCACCATCATCATCACCATTGACTTCATGGTTCTCATACACTGAGAGCTCACACAGTTCTAGAACCTGAGAGAACAACTTACCCATCCTAATAAATCATGACAATAGAGCAGTTATGAGTAACAGAGAGGAGTTAGACAACTTAATGTTAAAGCCAGCATATGCATTCAATAGCAATGTAGCCCCATTTATAATAGCTTCTTAAAAGAAAGAGCAACTCCAAATCAATAAAATTAGAGATGAAAAGCGAAACATCACAACAGATAGTGAAAAGATCCAGACAATCATATGGGAATACCCTACTAAATTTGAAAACCTAAGAGAAATGGATGAATATCTAAAATCATGGAAATGGCCAAAGCTTAACCAAGAAGAAATCAACAGCTTAAACAGACCCATAATATATGAGGAAATTGAAACTGTAATAAAAAAAAAAACTTCCCAACTAAAATTCCCAGGCCCAGACGGATTTACTGCAGAATTCTATAGGCATTTAAAGAGGACCTACAACCATTATTACTCAAATTATTCAAAAGGATACAAGCAGAGAGAAATCTCTGAAATTCATTCTACGAAGCCAGCATCACTCTAATAGCAAAACTAGGCAAAGATACAACCAAAAAAGAAAACTTTAGACCCATTTCATTAATGAACATAGATGTAAAACTTCACAATAAAATACTTGCAAACCACATACAGGCACACAACAGAAAGATCATTCACCATGACCAAGTTGGATTCATACCAGAGATGCAGGTATGGTTCACATATGTAAATCAATAAGTGTCACAAAGCACATAAACGGATTGAAAGACAAAAACCACATGGTCATCTCAGTTGATGTGGGAAAGGCCTTCAACAAAATTCAACACTCCTTCATGTTGTAAGGACTTGGACTGGAGGGAACATTCCTCAACATGATTAAAGCCACATGCAAAAAACCCATAGACATTATTCTAAATGGGGAAGAATTAGAAGCATTCCCCTTAAAATCAAGAACCCGGCAAGGCTGCCCCCTATCCCCACTCTTTTTCAATATAGTGCTTGAAACACTGGCTGGAGCAATAAGATAAGAAAAGAAAATTAAAGGAGTACTAATTGGAAAAGAGGAGGTCAAACTATGCCTCTTTGCAAATGACATGATAGTTTACCTAAGGGATGCCAAAAAACTACACCAGAAGACTCCTAGAAATGATTAACAGTTTTAGTAAAGTGATGGGATACAAAATTAACCAAGAAAAATCAGTAGCCTTTCTTTATCAATAACAAGCAATTGGAGAAAGAGTACAATGAGGCCTTCCCATTCACAATAGCCTCAATAAAATAAAATAAATTAGGAACAAACCTGACCAAAGACACTAAAAAGAAGAAGATTGAAGAAGATACAAGAAGATGGAAGGACCTCCCATGCTCATGGATTTGAAGAATTAATATAGTAAAATGACCATCCTGCCCAAAGTAAATATATATATAAATTAAGAGAGAATCTATATGTAGATATAGATATATAGAGTCAATCCCAATTACGATCCCCCATTGAGCTTTTTTATAGACCTAGAAAAAACATCCTAAAGTTCATATGGAAAAATTAAAGACCCTGGATAGCCAAAGCAAACCTGAGCAAAAAGAGCAATGCATGGGGGATTACTATACCAGACTTCAAACTATATTACAGGGATATAGTCATGCAAACAGCCTGGTACTGGCACAAAAACAGACCCATAGATCAATGGAACAAATGTGAAGATCCAAACTTGGGCATGTGCAATTTCAGCCACCTCATATTTAACAAAGGGGCCAAGAAGACTCAGTGGAGGAAAGACAGCATCTTCAGCAAATGGTGTTAGCAATACTAGATCACTACTTATAGAAGAATAAAATTAAACCCTCACCTCTCACCCTGTACAAAAATAAACTCCAAATGGATCAAAGACCTCAATGTGAAACCTGAAACTCTGAAAATGATAGAAGAAAACATTGGCTGTAACCTACAAGACATCTAACTTTCTAAATCAGACAGCGGCTGCACAGGAAATAAAGACAACAATTGACAAATGGGACCTTATTAAACTCAAAAGCTTCTGTACGATGAAAGAAACAAAGAAGTGAAAAGAAAGCCCACAGAATGGGAGGAAACCTTCACTAGTGACACATCAGACAGAGCATTAGCATCCAGAATGTATAAACTACTCAAAAAACAAAGGAGCAAGAAAACAAATGACCCACTCAAGAGATGGAGTAAACAGCTGAACAGAGACTTCACAAATGAAGAAGTAAAGATGGCTGAGAAACATCTTAAAAAACCTTCAGCATCACTGATAATTAAGGAACTGCAAATTAAAACCACTTTAAGATTTCATCTTACTCTGGTAAGACTGGCTATGATCAAGAAAACAAAGGATACCAAATGCTGGAGAGGTTTTGGGAAAGGGGAGCACTCCTCTGCTGCTGGTAGGAATGTAAACTTATGCAACCCCTATGGAAATCAGTGTGGAGAACTCTTAAAAGTCTGAAAATGAGCCTACCATCTGACCCAGTCATACCACTCCTGGGTATATATCCACAAGACTCATCCTATTGCAGAGATACATGCACATCCATGTTTATTGAAGCTCTATTCACAATAGTGAAGGGCTGGAACCAAACCAAGTGTCAACTGATGAGTGGATAAAGAAAATGTGGTACATGTACACAATGGAATTCTATGCAGTGGTAAAGAAAGAAGACATCATAAACTTTTCAGGTAAATAGATGGAACTAGAAGCCATTATGCTAAGTGAAGTAACACATCCCAGAAAAACAAACGACATATGGTGTCCCTCATTTGTGGATCATAGCACCAAATCTCTATTTGTAAGGCAAACTGAATAATTCTTTTTTTTTCTTTTTTAGTAAATATAATACCTGATGTTACTCATCCACTTGCTATGTAATGTAGGAATGTAAAGTAATATTTTTCTTTACAAGCATATAACTCTATTGTTAAAATGTGAATCCCTAAACATATTTTGGAATTAACCTATAGTTTATTTTCAGATGTCATAATTTTGGTATACGTGTGGCATGTATATATACATATTTTGGAGTGATACAAATCAGAAGGAAAAACAACAACAAAGACTGGTCAAAGAACTGACTAAAACAGTAAACTTCTGCTTAAAACAGAAAACTGCATCAAAAAATTTTAAAAAGACTAAGAAAAAGATGTATGAGCTCTGGTTGGGGGGGTAAGGAAGGTGGAATGGGCCTAAATTTGATTAAGAAACGTTGTATGGAAAAAAAGAAATGAATGGAATGCACAAAACATCAATAAAAAAGCTTCTTAAGCCTCAGTTTCTTCATCTATAAAATAGGAGTGGTATCTGTTTGATCCAACAATCTTCCTGTTATGTCCTCTACAATGTTCAGCACAGACCAAGAAATCTACAAGTGTCAGCAATTTTATAGTGTTGTTTAATTCTTATATAACCTCACAGGAGAGTTTATAGTAGAGTAAGCTGAGGTTCAGTGGTTAAGCAGCTACCAGAACCTAATAAACAGCTGAAGAGAGCCGGAGGTAGGATTTCAACCAAGCTCCTTCTCAGCACAGCGTCAGGACCTAACCATTGTTCTGTCTTGTTTCAGCACCATGGGGACCAGCAGGGGTGATGAAGCAAGCTCTTGATGCCTTAAGCAGAATGTAGAAGGAAAGAAAAACACATCCTGAGTGCTGGAACAAATCTGAGGAAATGCTTGCAAGAGGGGTTCCTTCCCTTCCTCCTGAACCTGCAGGCATTCTGGGGGCTTCCTAAGTGGGAGGAGAATTTGGATTTACAGTCTTTCTCTTGCAAAAAGCTAAACCAGGCAATAGCCTCTCTGGAAAACAGGATTACAGGCCCAGGATTGCTGATGAAAACATTATGAAATTCAGACTGCATTGAAAACCTAAACTTTTTTCCCATAATTAATTAGGTGCTCACACCAGGCCAGAGCTGTACATTCTTCATGATCTGGTTTCATTTGGGGAAAGTTATATTAGCTTCAGAAATGGGCACTGGATGATAGACTGGAGTGCTTGCTCAGACTCCACGAAAGTGTCTAAACTCTGGAAAACTGAGTTCTAGTATAGATTTGACTGCCACATGTTTTGGATAAGGGCTTGGACACCTGTTATGATCCTTCTGATCATCTTTACTAGTTGCCAGGGCAAAGAATGTAACTTTCTAAGTTGTATTCACTGAGTGACCTTCGTGTAAAAAAAAACTTGCTTCAAGAGCTTTTCAGAGAATTGCTATCTACTGATAAAGAAGAATAAAAGACCCCAGGTTGTGGGAATCTATCCATCTTTAACAGAAGGCAGGCCAGAGATCTTAGGGGCCAATGCCCAATCTGGTTTTGTTTGTTTGTTTGTTTGTTTGGTTGGTTGGTTGGTTGGTTGGCTAGTTGGTTGATTGGTTGGTTTTGGTTTCTTTTGAGATACCTGTAGCCCCAGCTGGCCTGGAACTCAATATGTAGACCAGGATGTCTTCAATCTTATCAAGATTCACCTGCCTCTGGTTGTGCTGGAATCAAAGACATGAGCCTCCACACCTGGCCCAGTCTGTTTTCTAAGACAGGTTTTCAACTCTGTGTCCTCGTTCTTGTATCGTGTCCTTGTCCCTGAACACCCATCCTGACATGATTCTGTGACATACAGGGCTAGAGTGTAGGGAGGAGGAAGGATACTGGGGCTGGGAATAAAAGAGCAGAAGATAAATGGGAACTGTGCTATCTCCACCCTCCAGGTCCTCTCCTGGACCCCAGGAACGGCCATCAGTTGCTCACTGTTCTTCTTACATAATCCCTAAGCATAAACTTCGCACATTTTGAACATATGACTATGACCGTATGACTGTGACATCATCCTCACATCCTTTTCACTGTTTATTTAAATGAAACATGGTGCTGAATGAGAGACTTGGTTTTATGTAAAATGGCATTCTTGTGTATTGCTCTGAGTTCATATGTATACTGACAAGCTGTCTGGAAGACTACTTCCTGTGGTCATCCACAACCTCTGGCTCTTACAATCTTTCTGCCCTCTCTTGCATAATGATCCCTGAGCCTTAGAAGCTCAAACCAGAGAAAATTCCAGCATAGACATGGGGAAGTGAGTAAGAAACCCCAACTCAACCTAAGGAAATCTTGGCTACCAGTGGCTGAGGGGGAGAGATAGTCTTTTTCAAAGATGGGACTTTTTGGTTGACACCAGTTTCAGTGTATGGGCCCACACATTTGGGGATACAAATTAGACTCTATAGGCCTTATTACATGTATATTTATTTATTTATAATATATAATAGACTACATTAAATTGGGCAAGGGCAGTAACAGGAGATGCATACAGGGAAGAGGAATACCACCAAATTATATTGTATGAAAATTGCAAAAAACAATAAAAGAGGAAAAAAAAAGATAAAATGACAGATTCTCAGCTGCAAAAGAAGATTTCTCATTTTCTGCAGGGCTTATTTTATGACATGGAAAACCCCTCTCAGCCCCTTCGCTGAGGAGCTCGACAGGTGGAGCATCATTTTACAGTCATTTGTTTAGCTGCCCATTGCCAAATGTCAAGTCCAAGTTTGTTCCTTTGGACCATGGTGGACAGATGAGGTCAGCAGCCCCCTGGTGGGCTTTCTGTCTGGCCAACAGAACCTCACTCCTTTGTTCCATGGCAGTCATACAACTTGCAGGGAAGCATTGGCCAAATGAGGCTTCTGTCTGCTTCCTTCTCTTCAGGATAGAAATTACAGATCAGTCCATGCTGGAGACACTTGCTACAACCCCAGCTCAGAGCTTACCCTGAGAACAAATGCAGGAAAGACTTGGAGCATTTTAAGTGACAGAAATGAAGAAGTTTTCTACATCCGGCCACTTCTGAATGACCCTGAAGTCTGCAGTCTACCTACAGCTTCATTCATCCTCTTCACAGTGATGGTTTATCTTTATCTGACCAGGTGTAATGACAATCCCCTTTTTCAATACATTGATGGGGAATACGGATGAAGGAAAACATTGGCCTCTTTCAATTTAATTCAGTTGTACAAGCAAGTAGACATGATGGTTCACACCTGTAATCCCAGCTTGGGAGACAGAGGCAAAAGGATCATAGTAAATTCAAGGCCAGACTGGTCTACATATTGCAGACCAGCTAGGGCTAATGGAATCCCTTTTTCTACTTGGCACTAAATGTACAGACACTGGGAATGGTAGTTATGGGCACATACCAAGTAATGCTCAAAAATAAGTTAATACTACAACAAAGTGCTACAAAAGTACTCAGAAATGGCATTCAACTTCACCTTGCTGAGGGGCAGGCCAAGGAAGCATTCTAGTAGAGGTGACTGCCATGCTAGGTCCTGGGTTGAAGAGGTATTATTCAGGCAAATGCATGAGAATGGGATGGAGATACATGCCGAGAATAGCTTATGCAAGAGTTCTCAATATAAACAGTATTGCATGACATTCATTTTAAAAATACTTCAGCATGGGCCAAGGGATCATGTTTTAATTTTAATCAACACTCTAGGAACAATTCATTAACATGTGAAGTATACCAATCAGGAATACACATTGTAGAGTGTATCATTAGTGTTGAAAGACTCTAACTGGAAGACCACACTTCAGATCCAGTTTCTATAAGAAACTCAGAGCTAGTTTCTATGAGAGCCTCAGAGCCTTTCTATGAGAACCTCAGCAACCCTTGTCTTCCTTAGCAATAGCTGCTTTATTCATTAGTATCATGGGTTTAGAAATGAGCTTTCATTGATGACATGGGTGGTGCACAATCTATGCAAATGGATGGGAATATTATTTGGACCTTCCAGGCTCCTAATGAGCCAACTGTAAGAATTCTTCAAGTCCAGCAGCTTATACCCTTGCTAGTCCTGAGTGCTGCATCTAACACACGATTTGGTTCCCTGGTTCAAACCGGTAGTTCCTCCTAAATTCCTTCCATAGAATATTTCCTCATCATGCAAGGTGTCTGATGCACAGAGAGGAAAGGTTTTGAGCTTAGAAAAAAATTTTGCAGTGTTATAATTTCCCATTAGTAGCTGTAGTATAACAGAATTCAATGCAATATCCTCATATCCCTTGGATGGGCAGTGGAGAGGGGATCTAGGATCTGTATCTCCTTTAAACTTTGGTAGCCTATAGATTAGACACAGGCAAATTGGCCGGAGTCCATTTTCCACAGCATGTTCCTGTGTTTGTTGTTAATGGTGCTAGCCATCCTTTCCTTGGATTCCAGGAGGGAGTTAGCTAAAGTAACCGGTCCAGCTAAGCAGCAGGAAGAAGCAGGTTCCTTGGAAAAGTGCCCACACTCTACCAGAAACACAGTGCCAGTCCTGACAAATTTACTGGGTAATTCAAGGATGAAATAAGACCTTTTGGCAACTGGTAGGCCTCAAAACAGGAAGGACAGAGTGCAAGGTACAGGACAGAGTGGGTCACGCCTGAGGCTGTGAGCAGCAGGTGACTGCACAGTACACTCTTCAGTCAAGATGTCAGAACATACTGTGCTGGCTTAAAGGAGCTGCTCCCAGCTGGACCAGAGCTATCTATAGTCAATCTCATTACCTACCATCCCGCCACTACCATCCTCTGAGTCTGCTCTGCCACCTCTGAGTCAGCTACTGACATCACTATCATCCACTTGATTTTTATTTTCTTTTGGGGTTTTGAGACAGGGTCTCAGGTAGTCCAGACTATTTTCAAACTTGCTATGCAGCCAAAGCTGACCTTGAACTCCTGATTTTTCTTCCTCTCTATCCTCAGTGCTGGGATTTCAGGTATGTGCTTCCATGCCTGGCCTTAATCTTAATCAATCACTTTGTGTAAGAACTTTTACCAGTGAAGTATCTCGTGACTCTGTTCCCATTGGTCCAAGGCATCTATCGATCTGCCTTGGTTCTCTTCTTCAGCATCTCTTCTTTGGACCAGAGTCATTGCCAAAATTATAGGAGGCAACTGCACTGTCTTCTCCTTCTCTTGTGCTACACAGTACAGATTCAAGCCATGTAGAGACTCTCCCATTGTCCCCAGTAAACCAAATTCCTGAACGTGGTGCATTAATCCCATTTTAATCACAAGTGATGGGAACCCAAATAGAGCTAGCTTGGGTAAAAGGGGAAAATCTTTGACTTACAGATGCGTATTGTAGGAAATGATAAGGGAATTTGAAGCAGGAAGTCAAAGCCAGTGGCATTCTCTCTCTCTCTCTCTCTCTCTCTCTCTCTCTCTCTCTCTCTCTCTCTCTCTCCTTCTCTGCTGTCAGTACTGTTTTCACCATTAGTCTGCATCAGGCCCTGGGTAGCCTGTGTCTCGTTATCCAATTTCACCCATCTATTTTTATTCAGCTAAAATTTGAAAAATCTGAAGACCTATTGGTCTGGCAGGGATAATAGACCTATGTCTAGTCTAAAGATTATGGCTAGGATAGGTCACCATGGCTATTAATATGCTCCTGGAAAAGGGCCAGAATACAATGTTCCATCAATATTGATAACAGTGGTTGTTCATAGATAACCAACTAAAGTCTTAGCAAACATAGCCCAATAGTTTCCTCCCTGCCACTACTCTTGCCTGTAGAGCACAAGAGTCAAGTCTTTAGGCTCTGGTGTTAACCTATGAGTTCAGATCCCAGCTCGCCTAGTAATTAGTTATGTGGCCTTGGAAATATACATAATCCCAATGAGCCTCAGTAGCCTGATCTGTAATAATTATGTGGAAGGAAGGACAGCGATGTCGATGTGAAAACTTCTGGAGACCCTGGGTGTCAAGAGCTTAGAACCCAGCCTGGATTGCTTGCGGTAATGCAATATGTGCTCATCAGCTCTTCCTCTTCCCAGGGCCCCTGGCATGAGTGGGCAGCCTTCGGAAGGCAGCAGGGCCTCTGGCTACTGCCTGCTGCCAACAGAATGAGATCAGGGTTAATCAAAGGAACAGACTGACCTGATTCCCAGCTCTCCAGCAAAGTGACCCAGCTGACACCTTGGAGAAGACGATGCCAGAGAGGAGCTGTTGGCACAGGCTTTTCTCCATAAGTCAGGGCTAAGAGATCCCTTCAAGCTCCTTGGACTCCCTGACAGAGGATAACATCTGGAAGGAAACATGTCTTAGGCCCCGGTGGTTATAATGTTGCTAGCCTTGTGGGTCACAGCCTGGCATCATCTCTTTATTAAATAATAATTAAGAGGCCCCTGTAAAAGGAATCTGGGTATAATTATCTGACTCATTAAGCTGTCCAGCCGAAACTGGGAGGCTGTTTTACCCTTGTGGTCCCACTCTTGGGCAATTTCCACATTTCAATGAGCAGTGAATGCAGCCCAAGTTTTGAGGGTGTCTCAGATTCAAGGTCAGCTGTTTAAGAGTACCCATCTCTCGGGAAAAACTCCAGCCAAGCGCTGTACTCCAGGGGTGAGCCTCCCCCTCTGCTGGGCTGCAGGATCAAAACTGCTCTTGGAACAGAGAACACAGGAAAGGCTGAGGGATCAGCCAGGCAAAAAATCAGCTCATTAGGAGCCCCTATGGAGGTGTTGAAATCAAGTAAGTTAAAAGCATATTAGTTTAAATGAGACTTTTCATAAATGAGGGGAGGTGTTTAGGTAGGAAGCAAATGTAATCATTTTGCAACAGGGCATAATTTGATAATTAATGGGGAAGTTGTCAGGATAATCTGAGGGAGCCCCAGGAAATAAAGAAATCTGTCTTGATTAAGGAACACTCCAGAGAAAAAGTTATTGGGAATGTAGGCAATTTACCAGCAAAGTCACGATAGCAAGTGTTTATTAGATGTGTGTGTTGGGACAGAGTCATTGTACCACATCTGTGTTTTGTCCTGATTCACAGACCTACTACCTCCCTGATGGACACACAGAATAGAGAGCAGTGCAGGTATGTATGCATGTATATTTATGTGCATGCATGCATATGCACGTGTTTGCATGTGTGTGTGTGTGCACGTATATATGTATCTCGGTGTGTGTCTGTGTGTGTGAAGCAAGCTTACTTCTGCAGCTCAGAAGCTCTGGCCAGCATCTCTACTAACTCTCACAGGTAAGTAGGGAAAGATAAGTCTACTGGCTCCCTGGAGAGTTGGCTGGATACCCAGGGCCATAAAGCCTGACCAGCTGGAGGCCTACTACTTCAGGCCCATGGAAAAAACTTCTAGATATTCCTTAGGAGGAAATGATGTTCAGACTCTGGGTAGCCAGAGAGGGATCTTAGGGGAGATTGACACATACAGTGGTTAAGGTCAGGGCTCTAAGAGAGCCAGAATGCCTAAGTCCAGTGCTCCACTTGACTACTCTGTTCTTAATCCAGGAATGCTCCTTAAGATCCCTGATGTTCAGTGTTCTGGCTCCAACCTCATAGGGTCCATGTGAGAATAATGAGTCACTGTGTAGATAGGACTTATGGCAGCTTTTGACATCTGGGGTCTATCTCCAGCTTCAGACTTTGTGCAGAAAGAAGGATCGTAAAAACGTTCACTGATAATTTTTCTATTGATTACACATTGAACTGAAAGTATTTTGAATATATTGAATCAAAGAAATATACTGTCAAGTCTGGGAAGAGACAGTGGTACAGGCCAGGGGGAGATAGCAGCACTGCCCCAGCTCCAGTCCAGACTGCCAGGTTCCAGTCCAGCTCCAGGTGCCCAACACCCAGGTCCTGACACAAGCCTGTGCGCATCTACCCCAGCTGTTGGCCCCCAGCTCCCAGCAGGCAAGGCAAGGCATGCCCACCTGCCCAGAGACCTGTGTGTGGACCACAGCTCCAGCTCTGGCTCAGCTCCCAGTGGCCCCAACTTTGGTTCCTGACAGGTAAGACAGAGCCCTGACCACCCACCCAGAGGCCAAACTCCCACACAAGAAACTTGGCACTGAGCAGGTAAAACAGAAACCAAGAGGCCGATAAGGTTCAGTTCCACTGATATTCCAGAATCCCAACCCTTTAGCTAGGGAATACCTCAGGCTACTCCCTTGGCTCCAAGCTAAGCTTTCCTGATCCTGGACCCAGATCCAGATGCTTCCCCGGATCCAGATGCTTACAGCCAGTCCAGAGGAACCAGTGGGCTTACCTCACACACTGCGAGGTTCAAGCGGAACTGATCGTTACATGTCCTGGGCCTCTGGAGAAGCTCCAGACTAGAAGGCCCTCCAGTACAAAAATAAAACTGAAAGTCTGCGCTAGGCGATGGCACACACCTTTAATCCCAGCACTCAGGAGGCAGAGGCAGGCAGATCTCTGTGAGTTCAAGGCCATCTTGGTCTACATAGTGAGTTCCAGGCCATCTGGGGCTAAGGGGGACCCTGTCTTAAAAAAAGTGAAAACCTGAAGCCTAGACCAACCAGCCGCTCATAACTAATAAGAAAACAATGAAGGCATTAAAGAAAACAAGCAAAGTCAGTCTTCAACTCAACCAAGAAGCACTTGAGTTTTGTAACAGAATACAAACAACAAAACAAATCCACATGCCAAAAGCACAACAATAACAACAACAACAACAAAACAATAAAATGAGAAAACCAAATAAGTCCCTGCTAAATGCTACCAAACCTGTAGAAGACTCCTACAATGAGGACCCCTAGAAGTAACCCAGGACACAGATCTCAAAAGAACTATCACAAACATACTCAAAGAATTCAAGGAATTTAAAGAACACACAGACAAATGAGTAAAAGAACTAGAAGGAGAGGACAATAAACTTTGGAATGATGTGGGACTACTGAAGAAGTCTCAGGCTGAAATGAAAAAGGAAATCGAACACTCATTCAGTCAACAGGAAAAGACAGAAGAAAGCCTCAGTAACAGAATGAATGAAGCGGATAATAGAATATCAAGACTGGATGATAACATGGAAGAACTGGAATGCTTAAGCAAACACTAAGAAAAATTTAAAAGAACACAAGAGTGGAATAACCAGGAAATGTGGGACACCATGAAGAGACCAAACCTCCACATCATAGGTAAAGAGGAAGGAGAAGAAACCCAGGACAATAGTACTGACCAGATTTTGACTCCGAAATATAGAAGAAAATTTCCCCAAATTAAAGAAAAACCAAATAAAGAAAGACAAATACAAATAAAAGATGGTAGTGGTTGAGAGCTCTGACTGTTCTTACAGAGGACCCGGGTTCAATCCCCAGCACCCACATGGCGGCCAAGAACTGTCTGAGACTCCAATTCCAGGAGAACTCCAGTTCCTGGGGAATCCGATGCCCTCTTCTGACCTCCGCAGCATTGCATGACATGGGTGCATGGATCTGCATGCACACAGTACATTCATACACATACAGAAATAAATAAAATTTAAAAAAAATTTAAAAAAAGCACATAGAACACCAAATAGGCAAGACCAGAAAATAATATCCCCATGATATACCATAGTAAAAACTACATGCTCAAAACAAAGACAGAATACTGAAAGCAACAAGAGAAAAACAAGTCACATATAAAGGGAAACCCATTTAGAATTACAGCTGACTTTTCAATACAATGAAAGAGAGAAGAGATTAGTTCAATATAGATGCCAACCCAGAATACTTTTCCCAGCAAAAATAGCTATTATAGTTGAAAGAGAAAGAAAAATTTTTAATGACATAAGATGAAAGAATACATGTCTAGGGCTGGAGAGATAGCCTAGTGGTTAAGAGCACTGACTGCTCTTGCAGAGGACCTGGGTTCGATCCTCAGCACACACATGGCAGCTGAGAACCATCTGTAACTCCAATTCCAGGAGAACTCCAGTTCCAGGGGAATCCGAGACCCTCTTCTGACCTCCGTGGCATTGCACGACACAGGTGCACAAACCTACATGCAGACAGTATATTCAAACACATACAAAAATAAAAAAAAATTTTTTAAAAGAAAGAATACATGTCTAGAAAATCAACCCTTCAGAAAATACTTGAAGTAATAAAAACAGTAGAAGAAAGGAACAACTGTACCCAAGCAGCAAGAGAAAGTAATTAATTAAGGTATAAATGTGTAAATACAAACCATGTTCAAAAACACAAACAGAAACTAAACTGATGGGAAGCAATATACATCTTTCAATAATAACTTTAAATATTAATGGTCTGAACTTCCCAGTCAAGAGACACAAATTGGAAGAATGGATTAAGAAATTGAATCCATCATTTTGTTGTCTACAAGAAACCCATCTCACCTTCAAGGACAGACACGATCTTAAGGTAAAAGGATGGGAAAAAATATTCCAAGCAAATGGTACTAAGAAGCAAGTGGGGGTTGCTATTCTAATATCAGACAAAATTAAAGACTTCAAATTAAAACTAATCAGAAGAGATGAAGAGGGTCACTACATTCTTATCAAAGGAACAATTAACTATGAAGATTTCACAATCATGAATATATACACACCAAACACTGGTGCACCAAACTTCATAAACACAATACTACAGGACTTTAAGACACAGATTAATCCCAACACACTAATCGTATGGGACTTTGATACCCCACTGTGTCCGTTAGGTCAACTGGACAAAGACTAAACAGAGAGACATCTGAACTGAATAACATAATACACCAAATGGACCTAACAGACATCTACTGAATATTCCAGCACCCCATGTACATTCTCCAAAATTGACCACATACTGGGACACAGAACAAAACCTCAACAAATACAAAAAGAAAAAAAAATTAAATAATCCATGCATATCTTTTTTTTTTTTTTTTTTTTTTGAGACAGGGTCTCCCTTTAGTCCCAGCTGGCCTGGAGCTCACTATGTAGACCAAGCTGGTCTTGAACTCACAGAGATCTGCCTGGCTCCTGAGTGCTGGGATTAAAGGTGTGCGCCATGCCCGGCCTTAATCCCATGCATTCTATCTGACCACAATGCAATAAAGCTTAATATTAACACCAGGAGAAGCCCTACTACCTACAAGAACTCATGGAGACTAAATATACAACAAACCCACAGACAACATCATTCTAATAGGGAAAATTTAGAAGCATTCCCCTTAAGGCAGGAGCCCAACAAGGCTGGCCCCTATCTCCACTCCTTTTCAATATAGTGCTTGAAACTTGCTAAAGCAATAGGACGAGAAAAGGAAATTAAAGTACTAATTGGAAAAGAGGAGGTCAAACTATCCCTTTTTGCAGATGACATGATAGTTTACCTAAGGGATGCCAAAAATTCAACCAAAAAGCTCCTAGAAAAAATTAACAGTTTCAGGATACAAAATTAACTGTAACAAACTCACAAGTTTTAGTAAAGCCAACTACAATTTTCTCCCTGTTTATATGCTTACATTACTATGAAAAATGAGTATAAAGGTGAACAAAGTCAAAGATCTAGATATCTATAGAAACTGTACTTTGGTTCTAGGCTCTGAGACTTATGGGTTTTTAACCTAAATGAATGCCCAATGGGCTATTAAGAAATGAGATGACCCCAAAGTAATAATTCATTGTGAGAACTACCTGTGTATGAGGAACATCTCGTATCCCTGGTTACCTGTGTATCTACATCCTTGTCACTGGGACAATCTTAAGCACCTGTGCTGTGTAGTTTAGTTGTCAATTTGAAACATCTGGGAAGAGGGATCCTCAACTGGGGAATTTCTTCTATTGGATTTGCCTCATGGGCAAGTCTGTGATGCATTTTTCTTGATTGTTGAGTGATATGGGAGGGCCTACCCCACTGTGGGTCATGCCACCCCTGGGAAAATGGTCTTGTGTTGTATAAGAAAGCAGGCTTCCAGGGTGTGGTGGTACACAACTTTAATCCCAGCACTTCAGAGGCAGAGGCAAGCAGATCTCTATGGGTTCAAGGCAAGCCTGGTCTACATAGTGAGTTTCAGGCTAGCTGGGGCTACAGGTAGACACTGTTTCAAAAAGACAAAAAAAAAATCATGCTGAGCACAAGCCAGGTAAGCCAGTAAGTAGCATTCTTCTATGGTTGTGCTTTACCTCCTGCCTCCAGGTTCCTGCCCTGACTTCCCACAGTGATAAACTGTGACCGGGGCCTGGGAGTAGTGTGATGAAATAAACTCTTTCCTCCCCAAGTTGGTTTTGGTCACTGTTTTTAGCACACCAATAAAGAAGCAAATTGGAACAGAAATTGATACCAGGAGTGGGGTATTGATGTGAGACAGACCTGACCATGTTGTTTTGGGGAGGATTATGGAAACATTTGGAACTTTGGACTGGAAAAGCCATTGCATGCTTAGAGCTTAGTGAGCTGTTGTTGTGGAGCTTAGAACAATTATGCTGAAGAGAAATGTTGATGATGGAGACCTGGCTTGTGACATTTGGAGGGAAGCACAGATTATCAGAGCTGTTTGTGTGATGTTTTGAATTGACAATCTGCGGTTACTGGTTGGCTGGAGCTGAAAGATCAGCTGTGATTATGCAAGGGGTCATGGTGTCAGGGGGTAGTTGGGAGGGGGCTGGTGAGAGATGGGTGTTATTGGGGGAGAGTGGGAAAATAGGGGTGTTGGGACTAGGGAGGAAGGAAGGAGATGAGAAGAAAAAGAACAGAGATGAATGAGTCTTGGAGACCTAGGGAACCCAGAGGGAAATGTGACACCCCTGTAACCTCATGAGAAATGCACATGCAAGGTCATAACATCAGTACATATACATATGTGGGGCCTATTTGGCAAGGAAAACAATGCCATACAAAGGGACTTCCCTTTGAGTGGTAGCTGAGAGCGGCCCAGGAGGCTCCCCAAATAACACAGGCTGTTGCCAAAGCTCTTAGTTATCTCCCAGAACTAACATAAGACCTACTGCTGAAAAACTACATACTTCAAACACAGGACTTTGAGCAATGGAGCAGGTACTGACCTGGAAGCCTTCCAAGTGAAGTTTAGTTCTTTTTATTTTATTTTATTTTTATTTTATTTTATTTATTTCTGTATGTGTATGAATGTACTGTCTGCATGCAAGTTTGTGCACCCGTGTCGTGCAATACCGCGGAGGTCAGAAGAGGGTGTCAGATTCCCCTGGAACTGGAGCTCTCCTGGAATTGGAGTTTCAGATGGTTCTCAGCTGCTATGTGGGTGCTGGGGATTGAACCCGGGTCCTCTGTAAGAGCAGTCGGCACTCTTAACCGCTAGGCCATCTCTCCAGCCCGAAGTTTAGTTCTTATAAACCTAGATGATAATATGCAAATTACTACAGAAGATCAATTAACACTCCAACCCAGCCCTAAAGGCAAATAACCAACCTGCACAGCAAGCGACCCCTATTGGTGCAGTGGTGGCACTGTTATCTAGGGGGTAATCAACAGCTACCTAATTGGACTTAAAGCCCTCTCAATGGGAGCGAACTGAGGGGTGGAACTGTGAAGTCAGCCAAACACAATGGCTGGAGAGGACATAGATCCTAGAGAAACACTACCTCTGTCATATCTCTAGACAAATGGATACTTATACTTACAAACAAGTATACTGTGCACCACTCATCAAGGAAAGTTCTTTTTGCCACAGACGGAAGCAACTACAGTATTCCACAACTGTTCAGACACAGAGCATACATGTCTGAGAGATGCCCAGTCCTGTGACACATCTACAATTGAAGCTCTACACCTAAGTTTCGTGGAACAAAGCAGAGCCAAGGGTAGAGAGAAAATTAATGCACTGATCAACCTCACCAGTGAAGCTTCCTTATACACTAGAGTGCAATGCACACAGAAGGCCACGATGGGCCAAGTGTTAGAGAATAGGAGACTTCACTGTGTGTGTCCCTGGGTGGGACTCCTACATTGAACCTCACCCACCCACAGCTCAGGGACCTTTGTGGAAGAGGTGTGGAAAGATTGTAGGGGCCAAGGCTGAGAATTTCAGGCCACCAGAAGCTTGCATATGTGAACTTTGGGCAATGATGGCATTGAGATCAGGACCCATGCCAACTCAATAATTCAAGGACCCAGAGGGGAGGAGAGAAATGGGTGGCAGGCCAGCTGTGGACTGAGAAATACTGAAGACTGATCATTACTGGGGGAGGGAGCATACACATTACTAACAGTCTCTACATGGGCTGACTAGACTGCTGTGGATGGGTGAATCTTCACTTAAGGACATCTGGGTACAAATGCGTGACTGCATAGGTCTTACCATGTATGGCAGCATACAGGAGGTCTGGTGTGGGGGGGGCGTTACAGGAGCATGGATGGGGGAGAGGTGGTCTAGACTTGATGGGAAACTGTGCTATGAAACTATAAAAGCTTAATAAAAAAATTACAAAAGAAGAGACTAGAGCCATGGATGTGAAACTTTTGCTTTACTGGGGGCAATGGATGCTCTTCAGCTGTGAGGAATGAGAGACCAGCATCAGGGAAGTAGAATCTTCTGGGAAGAATTTCCTCAGGGTTACCACACACAGCTGTGGTACAGAGGTTGCCAAAGGCTCTCTCTCTCTCTCTCTCTCTCTCTCTCTCTCTCTCTCTCTCTCTCTCTTTCAAGCTGGAAGCAGGACTTGGTAGTGTCTTCGTAGTGTATAAGTCTCCTACAGGTTTTGAAGCATGAAGGGGTCATGGAGAGGATCTAAGACTCGGTGTATTGTAAGGCCAAAGTAGACCATGAGTGAAGGTGCAGCCTCGGTTGCAGTAGAACCGTGGAATGACTACCAAGGCAGCAGCAAGTGTGGAGCTACCAGACACGCTGAGCGCACTGTGGAAGGCAGAGCCAGACAAGTGGAGCTGCCCGAGCCCTTTGGAGCCAAAAAAGATCATGAATGAATCCTAGATGTCCAACCTTGAGTTACTTTACTGGACTTTGGTTTTGCGTAAATGAGCTCTATTCTTCCCTTTTTAAAAATTTTATTTATTTTTGTATGTGTATGAATGTACTGTTTGCATGTAGGTTTGTGCACCCATGTCATGCAATGCCGCAGAGGTCAGAAGAGGGTGTCAGATTCCCCTGGAACTGGAGCTAAAGACGGTTCTCAGCTGCCATGTGGGTGCTGGGGATCGAACCCAGGTCCTCTGCAAGATCAGTTGGCACTCAAAAAAAAAAAAAAAAAAAAAGAGAGAGTTAGCACTCTTAACCACTAGGCCATCTCTCCAGCCCCTATTCTTCCTTTTTGAAATAAGACAGTATTTAACTTGTTTGGGATTTTACAGGAGTCCACAGTTAAAAGTCTTTACAAGAGATTTTGAATGGTTAAAGTGTTTGGATTTTTAAGGACTGTGGGACTTTTAAAGTTGTACTGTTTTCTGTTGTGATATTAATATTAACATATCTTGGGGACAAGAAATGGAAAGGTTGTAGTTTAATAGCAATGTGATTGATTGTCAAGTTGACAAGGGGTCAATTGTGCTATATAGCTTTAGTTGCCAACTTGACATACCTGGGAAGAGGGACCCTCACAATTGGGGAATTGTTTCTATTGGATTTGCCTTATGGGCAAGTCTGTGAGTCATTTTCTTGAGTGTTGAGTGATGTGGGAGGGCCCAGTCCACTGGGTAGATGGTCCTGTGTTATATAAGAAAGCACGCTGAGCACAGACCAGGGAACAAACCAGTAAGTAGCACGTCTCCATGGTCTGTGCTTCCGTGCCTGCCCTGACTTCCCTCACTGACCTGGTGGTTTTAAGATAAAATAAACCTTTTGCTCCCCAAGTTGGTTTTGGCCAGTGTTTTGAACACATCAATGAAGAGGCAAACTAGCCCCTCCCTGTTTTCTAGAGCATCCCCTTCGATGCAGCAGGACCCCTTGAGAACCAGCAATGCTGTGTTTGAGAGGCACAGTTAGGTGATTCTAAAGGGTCAGTGTTTCTTGGGCTGCTTCACTTACTTGCCTAGTAGTCCCACCCATCCATAGGTCTCATCTTGACCTGCAGCAACTCGGTATAAGAACAGTTGTCTGGTCCAGCATGAACCAGAGGCCTGCACTCACATGTTCTCTCAGAACCTCTGACACAATCAACTCAGCCTCTTTTCCTTCAATCCTGCACCTTCCCTTGACATCTGGCTTATCCTCATCAGTGTTTCTTAGGACCAGACAGCTCTTCCTCTCTCCTTCCCCTTTGGCTCTAATGCTTCTTCAGGGCACAGTCACTGAAGCCAGTTCTCTCTGGGCCATGGTCTCTTTCACCTGTTCCCAGCTTCCCCACTCTTCTCTCTGCTCATGGTTCTCAGAGATGCCTCGTTGTTCCCCCTGACCCTAATCATCATCACCCCTAGTTTATCCTGATCATCATAGTTGCGAAAAGTGGGATACATTCTACATGGTGTAGGCATTCAGCTTCCCCTATTCAGGCACAGTCTTCCTTGTTCATCTTCCAAAGTCACACCCCCACACATAATTCTTGCCTCTCCTCTGGGTGGAGGACAGCTACCCAGTAGAAAACCCCTGACTGGGTCAGTAATGCCTATTATATATTGACCTAACTCTGTCTTGGGTTTCTCTCACTCTTTGTTAACTGGCCACGAGTAAGAGTGTCAGCCTCTAGGGAGCTCCTCCCTCACGTATTAGTTGAGCATTTATACAGTTGTAACAGAAAGCAAATACATTTTTTGTAATATTTCTGTGGTTGACCTGACATTGGAGAAACGAAGCAAACGCTGGGTCCCTAGGCCATATTTTCTCTGGGTCTTTTTCCTTTTTCATTTTATCTGCTGAGCTCATTAGAACACCTCAGGTCATCTCGGCCAGACAGATATCCAAGAACACACCATAAGTAAACTCAAACACCATTAGAAATGGATTGAGATGAAAAGATGAGTACTTATTAGAAGGACAGAGCTTTGGGTAGACTCCAGGATTCCCAGGGGGCTGGAGGAGTAATAACTGATGGTCCTTAGCAGGCCTGGTAAGTGGCTACACAGCTTGGGTTTGGGATGGGAGGAGCACGATGAGAGGACCAGCAGAGACCCTGAGCCCTGCCGTCCTCCGTCCTGCATGTCCTCCACACTCCTCCCCCAGTGTCCCTTGCACGTAACCATCAATCAAAAATCTTAAACCCACCTATCTGAAGGGGTGTTCAATTGCTGGCTGCCAGTTATCTCTGACTGGGAATGGGCATACCAATGCTAAACGTGCTGCTCCCAGACTCCGCAGCCAACCTGTTCTGGGAAGCTCCCCCTGTTCTGACAGACCTTGGCACTTCTCTGCTCTGATGTAAATCAATGGGTAGAAATAAATGTTATCAAATGAAGGGAGAAATTTAGACGTGGGAACGACAGGAAAGGCAGGCCGGCCTTATGGATCTAAGGTTATTTCCCTCTCCAGAGAACTTGGCTCTTTCCAATAAATACAGGCTGGGTCTTTGGAGATATCTTCCCCAAAGCAGATTTGTGTACTAGCTCTCAGAAGTCCAAATAAGGAGCAATCTCTCCTAATTAAAAGTTTGAAGACCACCTCAGAATGCCCTAAGGAAGTGGACTGTATTCCCCAAAGGTGCCTACCATCATCTGGAGAGAAAATCGTTTTGCCATGAAAATTCAAATGTTGGTTAGGACTCCCTGTTTTCAAAAAAAGAGGGAGAAAACTCTACAGGGAAAAGAATTCATTCCCAAAGTTGTTTCTTCCAAATATAGAACCTACTTGAAACAAAGCTTGACCCTTTTGGAGTTCAAGTTCATTTATTCTTTGCCTATACAACTTCAGCAGCTTCTTTATTTCTAAGAACAAAGGCTTGTTAAAAGAAAAAAGTCTTTAAAGTCTCCTTAGACATCAAATAGTTCTACAGAGGAAATGCTTTGATGAGTTAAGTGTAAATGAGAAAGAAACATACGGATTGGATTTTTCATATAACACATATGGATTGGAGAATTAAGGGGGGGAAACCCTTTTAGAAAATGTGGTTTGGATTTGGATTCTACTCTACAAATGCTGATTAAGTTAAAAAACATGGGACTTTGCTTGGATTTCACTCCTCGCCGCCGTCAGCCTCAGGAACTAGCAGTCAGTCTCTCTGAAGAGGGATGTCAGATTATCCAAGGCCAGGAGGACTGTCATATCCGGAGCACACATATCACCAAGGCTAAGAAGCAAACAATTTTTTTTCAGATCCCCTTCCCAGAAGATTGGTTTGAAAGTGATGTTTACAAACATCCATCTGTTAGCTAAATGTGACTCAGTAACCACAAGTAATTCTGAGCCCTGCATGTTGCTGAGCTAAAAGCATCACCGTCTAGTAACCAGAGCCTGTTGCTGGTAATCCCATTTCAGGAGGCCTGTCCCTTCCCTTGGGTATACAATTCTACCAGTTGTGGCCTTGAAGTGACATTGTGCTTACATCACAAGCTGAACCCAATTGAAAATGTTTTCTTTGAGTCAGCACATGCTTTGGTACAGTGCTGATAGGAGATAAAGTGGGATTAGCTCCGTGAAAGCAGTTAACACAGAACGAGGCACAGGGAAGGTGTTCATTAAATGTTGGTGCTATGTGAAAGATCTAAAAACTAGCCTTTCTTACCTTTGAGAATCATAACAGCTCACCCTGCACAGCCCTGCTTAAGAGGGTTGGCTGTAGGACTGGGCAGCACTGCATGCCTGGATCCAAGCACCCATCTTGCAGAGCAGACAAGTCCCTGTCCAGGGGAACTGGCACAGAGTTATAGAGATTCCTATGGGACTGGAGGTTTAGAAATGTAGAACAAGTCACTGGGCACAAAGAGCTAAGAGAGAACATCTAGCTCAGAAACAGGAAAAACCAAAAACACAGAGAAAATGGGGGTGGTGTCGGGAGCAGCTCCTCACATGTAAAGAAGGAAGGGTTTCCAGCTATTGGATTTGGCAATGAGCTCTCAGATGTGACACCGATATCCAATAGGGTTCCTCTCCACAGTGTATAAGGAAGCCCATGACTCAACAACAAACAACAGTAGTGAAAACAGCAGCAACATAACAAAATCCCAAGTAATGACTTTTTTTTTTTGGTCTTTTTGAGACAGGGTCTCCCTGTAGGCCCAGCTGGCCTGGAACTCACTCTGTAGACCAGGCTGGCCTTAAACTCACAGAGGTCTGCCTGCCTCTGCCTCCTGAGTGCTGGGATTAAAGGTGTGCACCACCATGCCCAGACCAAGTAATGATTTTTTTTTTTTTTTTATCTTTTCGAGACAGGGTCTCCCTGTAGCCCCAGCTGTCCTGGAACTCCCTCTGTAGACCAGACTGGCCTTGAACTCACAAAGACCCGTCTGCCTCTGCCTCCCAAGTGCTAGGATTAAGGGCGTGCGCCACCACGCCCAGCCCAAGTAATGATTTTTAAAGTTGGCAAAAGACCTGATAGCGATTATCTTTTACTGAAGAAGACATAACAAATGCTTCATAAGTATTTTTTTTACCATTATTACTTTAATTACCATTAATATTAATTACCATTATTTACCATTACTAATCATCAGGAAAATGAAAACTGAGACATTAGATATCAGTTCCCCATGTTAGAATATTTTAAAAACCCAAAATGTAACAAATGTTGGAGAGGATAGAGCAGATGTCACTTGTTCCTTTGGTAGGAATGCACACTGGGAATACATGTTTCCATAGTGGCTTACCGCAGAAAGCAGTACGAGGTTTTCTTACAAATATCAAACATAGAGGACTGAAGATGGCTCAGCGCTCCACTCGTAAGGGACGTCTGCTAGATTTTGCACATGTGGGATGGTTATTACTTGACTGGACTTCAAATCATCGTGGAAACACATCTCTGGACGTGTCTAGGAGAGTGTTTCTAGGAAGCCTTAACTGAAGATAGAAGACACCTTCTGAATGTGGACAGCTCCTGTCCCGGGCCCCACACTGAAAAGGGAGAAAGCAAGCTGAGCCCCAGCACGCATCCCTCTCCTTCCCGACTCAGGGCACAGGACCAGCTGCCCACTCTTCCCTTGCCATGGGGTATTGCACCTCAAGCTGGCTCCTTCCTGACTCAGGGCACAGGACCAGCTGCCCACCCTTCCCTTGCCATGGGGTATTGTACCTCAAGCTGTGAGCCAAAATAAGCCCTTCCTCCCTTAAGTTGTTGCTTTGTGTGTGTGTGTGTGTTTTTTTTCCAATTAGCTGAATTAGGTTTTTAATTTGGACAGGGCAGGACAGTACCCCAGGTCAGGATTGGGCAGGTACAGTACCTTCTCAGAGGCAGGTTAGGCTTATAAAAGCAAATACAACAGACAATAAAGATCTCAGTTCCTCCCTGATGCAGGATTACTAAGATAAGAAGTGGGTGGGCTGCAGGCAATTGTAAAACACTGGGAAAAGATAAGGTAGATAGGTGGTCATAAGACATCCTGGAGAGGGAATTCCAAGGTCAAGATAACCAACTGGCTCTTTCTGGACTTGTTCTGGTGGGGTTCACCATTAAGATGGAGTCACTAAAACAAAATGGAGTTACCTCGGCCAGACCACTATCGTACTTTCCCCACTGGGTGTAAGACATATGAATCAAATCACCGACTCAGCACAGGACTTTAATTGAATTGACCCACTTACGTAGTACCTAGTTAGGCAGGGGTAAGTTAACTGGCAGATTTGGGAAATCTCCAGCTCTTAGCTGTGAAAGAAACTGGTTAATTGGGGGGCAGGAGCTCCACCCTAAACTGCCTAGTTAATTTCTAGCTCCTCTTATTATATCACCTTCTGAAGAGGCACCCCAACTGCCAAAAGGGAATCAAGGTGCCAACTGCTCTGACGTCTTCCATGCTGAATAGGGGTGCAGGGTGTGGCAACTGTGGTGCCCTCCAGTGGGTCAATCCAATGGATCCCCACTGGTGCCTGTGAAGGAGACATGAAGGCCAATGTCCAGCTTAAAAGTCCATTAGAATTCCTTGACGAGGGCTTCCAAAGCATTCATTCACTGGGTTTCTCCTTATTTTTATATGGCCATGATGGCTGGACTCCAGATTTGCTTTTCAGGTACTTTGAAGTCACAGTGTGAGTTCCCTCTTAAGTAGCTTCTTGGCAGAGAGGAAATTTCATTATTTAATTTTAACAATAGTGGACTTGGCATTTTTGTCTGCATGTGGCAGTGCGTTGTTGAACAAGGCCAAGATATGAAATTCTATACCTGATAGACAATATCTCCTATGAACTTTTTAAGCTTCATATCTGGGAAAGCACAATCTCTTGGGCTTTAAGAGAAATGTGCTGCTTATTTTAATATTTGGTTCTCTCCTTTTCGGTGTGTAAGACCATACAGCTATCCCAGATTAACTATATTTGCTTTCTTCAAGGTCAGTTGAGGATCTGGTCTTCAGGGGTCACTCAGGTTTTTGGGGGGGAACCTTTTGGCTTTTCTTTTACCAGTTACATCTATGTGAGGACAAAGTCAAGTCTTGCTTGGCCAGGCTTCCCTTCAAACCATGAGGAGACTTCCTCTGTGTTTCCCTTCCTCTCTGTAGACTGGACACTAGTTTGAGTCCCTCTGGTGCCTCCAAGACCTCTCTAAACAAGAATACAGGTGACTCACAGTTACAGAACATGTCAAGAGATGTCCCCATAGTCCCCTGGGACATAGTTGATCTTAGAGGGCAAGGGGAAAAAAAATTCTTCTGGCCAAATTACTATAGGCCTCAAAGTATGGTTATTAAACACCCAAGGTTAGTTCCTCCAGTCTGATACTTTTAAATACCATGTGATATGTAGATAAAGCTTGGGCAAAAACTGAACATTCTTAAATGAACCTTGACTAGATATACATTTTGCTTCTTAAACTACTTGACTGAACTATGACTTTAGAAAAATTAACTTATCTATATAGTCTCATCCTTTACCCATCATAACCTCCTCAGACCTTTATCACATGCATAGACTTTAAAATTTTTTTATTTATTATTTTGTATGTGTATGAGTATACTGTCTGCATGTAGGTTGGTGCACCTGTGTCATGCAATGCCACGGAGGTCAGAAGAGGGCATCAGATTCCCCTGGAACTGGAGTTAAAGACAGTTCTTAACCACCATGTGGGTGCTGAGAATCGAACCTGGGTCCTCTGCAAGAGCAGTCAGCACTCTTAACCACTGAGCCATCTCTCCAGCCCCAGACTTTTTAATCATTTTTATATAAATCATTACTAAAACATCTCCATTTCTATATCCTTCTAACATTTTTCTCTCACCTTCTCATTTCCTTTAATACCATGAGACATAATTTCATTAACAAATAAATTTTCCATCCGTTGTGAGAATTTTCCTGGGGTTACTAAGCAATGTTTATTCCCTTCCTGAAGTCCTAATGTCAAACCAATGTTTGACTAAAGTTCATCTTGGGAAACCAATGAGCTTATGCACAAAGAGGCTGAGGTGTTATTCGCAGGTATATGGGTGACCTGAGAGTAGCTGCACTGCCCAAAGTGGATTATTCTCATTTATTTATTTATTTATTTATTTATTTATTTATTTATTTATTTAATTTAATTTATTTTGCTTCCCGTGTTTATAGTTTGGAGCCATTAGTGTAGGCTTCAGAGGGCGGATCTGGGTTCTGAAGGCAAGAAATGTGCAGGTTGTGGAAAAGAGGAAGACATCTGATTGCAAAGATAAGTGTGTGCAGATGCACAGGCTGCTGCTGAAGGCTGTAGATGAACATGATGGGCAAGAACAAACCCAAGGAGGGAGGGAGGGTCAGAGGCTCAGGTACAGCCAGGACTGGGCCATGTCATTTTCAGTATTCTGGGCTTCGCTATCTTGACCTAGGAGTCTGAGGGTTCAACCACAGACTCACTGAGTCATCCGCTCACCCCTTGACTTTCCATTTGTTCTTTTCTCTGTCCCTCTGAGCTCATAAGGCATCTAACCATTCAGACTGCCACCTCCTCTTTGAAGCACTTGTGAATCAGAAGTTAGACAACAGACACAGCATCTGGGAGCAACTTTCTTTGGGTGGGAAAGGGAGTGAAAATGTGTGATTCTGTTTCATTTCCTCAACCATTTTTTAATACAGCCCAGCCCTCTGGTTCCCATCAGCATAAGGAATTGGGAGGTGATTACAGGGTTGTAATCTTGCAGAACAGAGGGTTGGCCTCTCCCTGTGGCCAAATGAGTGGTTCATGTTTGGCTCTGTTACTCCAGAGAGAAGTCAGTGTAGCATCGATACTCACTCATTAAAGGATGCTGCTCATGACAGTGGCATTCTCAGGAAACACATTTCCTCCAAACCACATTGCTATTCAAGGAAAAGCATTTAACTCAATGGTTCGTCATTGCTTGTTTGGTAAGCTGATGCAAAAAGGAAGAACATTTGTGTTCCATAGCAAAAACAGTTCCGCCATCCACACTGGTCCCAGCAGGAAAGAGTTAGCAGGATGAAAGATAATTAGTTCAGTTTGGGGATAACTACCAATGGAAGTGCCTTTTCTTTTGAGTCCTGTCCTCATTAAAGCAATGAACAGTCTTATAAGAAGAACATCTTCCTCAGATACAGAGCAGATGTGGCCCCCAGCAGCCCAGACCCTGCACTTCAGCAAAGCTCTGGGACACCATATAACTTAGTCCCCATCTGAAAACCAGAGGGGTTATAGATCCACCAGGAAGGAAGAGACTTCCATGGGAGCAGGAACTCTTCTGTAAACTGTCAGACCTGATGACGTGGATCCTGCCAGCTTTTTATGGGAAAGGAACTATAAAAATTCAAAGCCGGGGGCCGGCAGCAGCAGAATGCCATAGTTATGCCTTCAAGACCTGGCAAAGTACCTGCCTGCAAGAAGCCCTGGCAGCAAGAGGTTCAGTAGGAAGCAAGAGCGATAGGCCAATGGGAGAAGATGCTGCGGGCCCCGGCCACCTCCTTTGGGGGCAGTCCTTATAGAACTCTCTTGGATGGATAAGTCTGGGCTGAAATGGGTCCCAAGACTCTAAAAAAAGCCTCTGCATGAGGAAAAATTTGGCTGGCAAATCGGGCTCCAGAAGGAAAAAGGGCTGGGTCTGGGGTAGTGTAAGACTAGAACTTTTTACCTCTTGGCTCAGTCTTGTGCTTTAGGACTGATTCAGGGGATGCTGCCACCTAGCTACCCAGGCTGGGATACTATCCCTGTGGGGTCTAGCATCCTGGAAGAGACCTGCTGTGCCAGTGGGGTGGAACACCTGAATCAAAGTGAGACAGTTGTTGAGACTGGCCAGTTACTCTGGGGAGCAGATAACCTCCTGTGTTCTCTAAGAACTGGGCAGGAACACTGGAGGTTAACTTGGGGTAGGATGAAGGCCTGAAGTGTAGGGAAAGGGTACACTTCCTGCTGGCAATGTCATCTTGAGATTTAATTGGAAAAATATGAAGTGTGGTTTGCTTGAACTCCAAGCAGATAAGTCAAGGTACATTGGTTATGTTAGAGATTTTTGTGATGTTAATGAAGCCATTTTTTTTATTTATTTACTTCTGTATGTGTATGAATGTACTGTCTGCATGCAAGTTTGTGCACCCATGTCGTGCAATGCCGCAGAGGTCAGAAGGGGCGTCGGATTCCCCTGGAACTGGAGTTCTCCTGGAATTGGAGTATTCAGACGGTTCTCAGCTGCCATGTGGGTGCCGGGGATCGAACCTGGGTCCTCTGTAAGAGGGGTCAGCGCTCTTAACCGCTAGGCCCAATGGTTTTAAGTCTCTTCCTTTTGCTTGGGACTTTACCTTGCAAGACTCTGGGGGGTAGCCTAGCAATTAGGTCACATGGCATTTGCTTTTTGTGAAATATTAAGGCTGAGTGTTTTTTATACTATTTTTCATTGAAAAAGACTTCTTGGATTGTAAACCCCAAATAGTCTCATAAAGCCAGGAATTTTGAGTTATCTCCATTAACCAGTATCTAAGAAAGAAAACCAGAGCCTTCTTTGGGGTCTGGAAAAAATATTGAAACAGGTATGGGGTGTGGTGGGGGGTAGCTGCCTCTAGTATCTGCCCCAGCCCAAGTCCTAAGGATCAAAGAGTGGTCCTCAGTATTCTTCAAAGAACAGATACCTTGAAAAACTTGGAGATATTTTCAGATGAACACTCCGAATAAAGGAAGGTTGGTGAGCAAAATGCAGTGTGTGGAGCACATGGATGCATTTCAATAAGGAGGCTGAAGAAGTGGAGGTAGCAGGACTTGATGCAGAGATGCAGATGCAGGGCAGGTGTGCCTAGACCAGAGGACTGCATGCACCAGGATTTCAGCAGAGTTGGGGGACCTGGATCAGCCTCTGCCTTAGTTAGATTTCTGTAACGTTGTTGTAACACAGTACCTGACAAAAGTGACTCCAGGAATAAAGAATTTATTTTGGCTCACAGTTTGAGGGTGCAGCAGTACATCCTGACCCTGGCAGGGGAGCCCTGATGCAGGTGCAGAAGCAGCTGGCTACATTGTGACTATAGCCAGGAAGCAGAGATGAATGTTAGTGCTCAGCTCATTTTCTCCTTTCTATTCAGTCCTGCCCCAGCTATGGAATGGTACACAGCCCACATTCAGAGTGGGTATTCCCACCTCACAGGTCTATTTCCATGATGATTTAAATCCAGCCAAATTGACACAGCCCTTATGTAGCCTTATAGGAAGTCTCACATCTTAGACAAGTTGGTCCACAGCTTCTGTCCTTCCACTTCATCCAAAGAGCATTTTCTGAAATGCTGCTATGGACGAGGTGGGTGTTGGGAGTAAAAACTTATGGTAATTAGGTATTCAGTATAACCACCATCAAAGAGCCAAACAACAGAACTTAAGAGAAAGACTGGGCCCATGTATATTAGGGCTCAGAGATCCCAGAGATGCATAAGTGGGTGCTAGGCAGAATGCCCAGGGAAGGTCTTCTGGGCATGGCCAAGATGCACAGGAGCCTGTAGTAAGGTTAACTTGGTCAGCTAGAGGGTGGAAGGGGCAGGCCTGTGGTTCCACAGTGCTAGACAGGAGGGTACAGGGGTCATAGCAACTGACACAGGAACAACACCTGGGACAGAGCACTGTGACCCCTAGAGATGCCAAGGAGCACAGGCCTCAATCCCACTCCTCCCAGTTGGACATCAAGTTCTACTCAGTGAGTAAAATCCCCCCCCCCACCAAAGCCTCCAGGCGGCCCCGACCTATCAGTCTAAAACTCATGCTTCCTCAGTCCCTATGAATCAGTAACAACATGCCAAAACTGGAGAGTTCCCCGTTTGCAGTTTTCCCTTTAAAAGCCACCCCCCCACCCCAGCTGCAGGACCACTTCTCCCAACCTGCTGTCAGGAGGGTGGCAGTCCAAGCTTGAGCTTGAATTAAAGACTCTTTGCATTTACATCGGAGCCGCATGTCCTGGTGGTCTTTTGGGGGTCCCAGTGATATAGGCATCACAGTGCTCTTAACTGCTGGGCTATCTCTCCAGCCTTCTAAGCATTAGCTTTTATTTTTGTAGTATTGGGAATTGAACCTAAGGGTGCATGCACGCTAGCACAGCCTGAATGTTAGTATTTATTTATTTATTTATTATTTATTTATTTATTTATTTATTTATTTGAGACAAGGGTTGGCCTTGAAATCACTTTTAGCCAAGGATGAACTTCCACTTCAGATCCTCCTGCTTCTACCTCCTGAGTACTGTGTCAGCATGCCTGGTTCTGTGTGGTGCTAGGGATCAAACCTAGGCTTCATGCATGCTAGGCAAGCATTCTACTGAGTCACATCCCTGGTCCAAATGTTAGCTTTTAATATTATTTTGGCAAAAAGTGTCACTTGCTAGTCACATTAATAATTCAACAGCAAAATCTAGCACCATATTAAATGTAACAAAACTGACTGGAAACTAGAATATTCCCTTTCTTTCTCTCAATCTGACCAGTTAGACATTGAAGAATTTTCCTTGCCTGAATACAATTAACTTTGAAACCACTTTTAAAAACCAAGGGCTGAGGGCTGGAGAGATAGCCTAGCGGTTAAGAGCACTGACTGCTCTTGCAGAGGACCTGGGTTCGATCCCCAGCACCCACATGGCAGCTGAGAACTGTCTGAAACTCCAATTCCAGGAGAACTCCAGTTCCAGAGGAATCTGACACCCTCTTCTGACCTCCACTTGCATTGTACGACAAAGGTGCACAGACCTGCATGCAGACAGTGCATTCATACACATAAATAAATAAATTAAATTAAATAAAAAACCAAGGGCCGAAACAGGACACACGGGAAAACTCAGTCAGTGAATAATGTAGATTTTTTCATTCCGTCCTTGGGCCAATTTAATGACATCCATTTGGGGCAAGTTTCATGATGTCAGCCAGTTGTCAAGCAAAGTACCAGAAGTTATATTTACATAGCTGAACAAAACTTTAAAAGGAAATTCTGTTGTTCACAGCATTGTTGGAAAAGCCAGTGGTAATGAGAGGTAACTTACATGGCAACACACTTTGGCAGCCATTGTTACAGAATTTGTGTGTGTGTGGGGGGTATCCATGCATACATGCGTGTGGAGGCCCTAGGTTGTGGGACGGTCCAGTTTGAATTAGGGGCTAGTTCTCAGCTAGCATCCCTCAGGGCACAAGGTGGAAATCATGGGATTCCTCTGACCCCGCCCCAAGAGGGAGCACTGTGGCCCTGGTGTGAGACTGGGGGGTCTGTGATTGGCTCTGGGAGATGATGTCACTTTGCTTATAAAAGTGACTTGCAGCAGGCAACAAATCGAATTCTCCATTGCCATCATTTCACAGAATTCCAGGTCTGTTATTTTGCGCATATACAGGCTGAAGCAGGCCTAGTGGGTTGGAAGGAGATCTATCAGATCACCAGCCTGGTAAGCTGGCCTGGGGTTGGATGGAGATCAATTGGGTCACCAACCTGTGGAGTGAGTTGTGAGTGGGTCCAGGCTGAAGACAGCCTGAACTTTCTGTCCAGAGACCAGCAGTCTTTGGACAGGTGGGAAAGCATGGCCAGACAGGAAGGCTAAGGACCTGAGTTAGAAGTATCGCTCAGGCTGTGTTACAAAAGTGACCTTCTGACCTCTGTGCTGAGGGGTCAGTTCCCCACAATGACTGAAGGCAGCCACTGTGCTTTCCTTCCCTTAGCAGGACTGTGCTGTACCTGCTCGTAGCAAGAGAAGCTTCCTACAGTAGTTCAATACAGGTATCTTCCTCTTCCACTCTCCACCTTTACTTTTTTTAAAACTTTTTTTATTTATTATTTTTTATGTGTATGAGTGTACTGTCTGCATGCAGGTTGGTGCACCCGTGTTGTGCAATGCTGTGGAGGTCAGAAGAGGGAGTTGGATTCCTCTGAAACTGGAGTTAAAGATGGTTCTTAGCCACCATGTGGGTGCTGGGAATCGAACGCGGGTCCTCTGCAAGAGCAGTCGGTGCTCTTAACTGCCGAGCCATCTCTCCAGCCCCATCCACCTTTACTTTTATGAATTTTATGTGTATGAGTGTTTTGCCTACAGGTATATAGGTATACCACATGCATGTAATGCCCCTGAAGGCCAGAAAAGGGAGCCAATCCCTCAGAACTGGAGGCTTGTTTGCTATCACATGGGTGCTAGGAACTGAACCCCAGTCCTCTGGGAGAGCAGCTAGTGCTCTTAATTGCTGAGCTATCTCTCTCACTCCTTTTATTTTTTGAGGCAGAGTCTCACTGAATCTGGTACTCATAGATTCAGCTACACTGGTTGGCCAGCAAGCTCCAGGAACCCCATCTACCGCCCTTCCCTGCAGTGACTGGGCAGCAGAGGTACATCATCATGCCTGGCATTTATATAGGTATTAAGCTCAAGTTCTCGTGCACTTTACCATGCAAGTATTCTACCTAGTGAACCACCTTCCTGGGCCCAGAACTTTAATGCTGTCATTTCCCTTTGTAAGTTTAACTCACAAACCAAATATGAGGCTGACATAACATACTTTCTTTTGCTCTCAACCTTGGGGTTATCTTCTCCTTCTGTTGAAATTTCTTAGTTGTACTATAACAAATTTCTAACAGGGACACGGTACTAAGAGATGCCCAGCTGAGGTCATCTTGGTGATCAACACATTCACCTCCACTCTGGAGGGAGAACTAGATGGCCTCTCTCTTTCACTCCTTTATGTGGGTCTCGATCTTACACTCCAGCTACAATGGCATTGTATGAATCAAATGTGCTCCAAAGAAAATGGCAGGAAGGCACAAAGGACGAGTTTGTGAGTGAACAGGCATCTATGAGGTTATGTGTTTCTGTGGGGCAGAAACATTTGTGATTTTAAGCACCATATTCACACGGACATTATGCACACTGCTCCACTGTCAGCATACTTACGACACCAAGAAAAACAAGAGCCTGTTGATTGTAATGGGTGCCCTAGCAGACCCAGGCTGTTATAACAGTAGCTTGGGAACTTTAAGCTCTTGTGTTGTTTCAGCTTTCACCCATCACTTTGACCTGGGCCGAGGCCAGGGTGAAGGGGAAGAATGCTCAACACCAACCAGCACAGCAATATCAGCACTGGCTTCTGTGGTCTGAGGATTCGAGAAGCGGGAATTCCCATGGTGAGCAGTGGTTCCCTCCCTCCCTGGCTGGCCAGGGGCTGCTGCTGCCCAGACTGTGACACAGAAGCCAGAGTTGACCCATTAATGCAGTGGATGCTTCAGGACAACTGTGTGGCTGTCTTTCCTGCTTGTAGCAACAATAAGCATATTCCCTGAACAGAATCTTGACCAACAAAAGAGACATAAAGACAACTCAAAACTTCCAGCCAAATCTCTTCTGGGGAAGTGAAATTTGGGGGTTAGATAAGTGTTAACACTGGGAACTGGTTTGGATGGACAGATACAAGAAAGCCAGGCCGGTGAGTATTGGAAATTTCCTGTCACCTACTGTACCCTCCCCCTTGAGGAAGAGTGGCAATTCAAAGTACCTGGCCAGTGAGTCATCTAAGAAGTGCTATTTGTCATTTGGGAGTAACACTGTATCACAGTGGGCCATTTTGCTATTATCTGTTCTCCCTAGAAATATGGTGGGGGGAAAGCTTGTTAGAAATTAAAGCCATATGCATCCCATATTAAAAAAATAACCCACCCTGGCCATTCCCTTATTGCTGACCAAAGGAATTCAGTATGTATAATTTACATTCTTTCCCATACTTAAAGCCTTTCGGAAGGGAAGGGCAGAGCTTTATGGCTCCCCAGATTGTAAATCGCATTCCTTGGGGCAGAGGGAGCCTCTAGCAAAGAGGATTGCCTTGGAAGGTCTGTAGCTTGCATCAACTCCTCGGGGCCCACTTCAAATCACAGAGACAAAGGGATGGAAAGGCTGGGGACAGAACTGTCACCCATAAGGAACAATACAGAAGCACAGGCATCATATCCAGGCATCTGAGAGGAAGAGCCCTGGGCTTGGGCTCACCAGATAGCTCCCTCCTAGCCCAGTTCCTGCAGGCGAGTACTCAGCCTCTTCAGAAGTCATGATCCCAGAAAACAGCCAGACACCACTGACTTAGCAGCACACAGAACATGCTTCACTGTGGGGACCTAGGATACATCTTCCTCTGGAACTGAGATGTCGTTGTGGCACTTGGCTCAGAAACAAAGCAAGATTTCTTCTCTGGAGATTACTGGGAAGACAGAGGCTCTGAGAGTCACATCCAGAGGTGTTTCAATGGCTCTCATCATGACGCATGGAGTCACCAGATAGACGGTGACATTTGTATGCTCTCAAGGGTAGATAGGAGACAGCAAGCCCACATGGCCTTTGTTAGGGTCGTGGGTCAAGTCAGGGGTACAGTGCCCACTTCCAGAAGGAGGCTTCAGTCCTCCTGACTACAACTTGGCTCTGTAATTAAGGCTATTGTGTATATACTTTATATGATGATGCAATCTTTTGGTTCTTTGGTATAAGATTTTTAAGAAATCATTTCCTTTTAAAGACACACAAACCTCATTTCCTGTGGTTTGTGAAGCCACAGTCTCCTTTACTCAGCAACCAGAAAGGGGGAGCTACTCTACCCTGGAACTTGAGTGCGACTACTAAGCGGAAGAGGTCAGGAGGCTGAGAGGAAACCTTTCTACTGGTCCAGAACATCACTGGGGATCACAACATGCAGACCCTTGAAATAGCCATTATCTTTGGAACATGCCAGAACCACAGAAAATACAGTAACTGACACAGGGCACACCAGGCACAAGCACGGTCAGGAGGCCAAAGAGGCCGGGGAGCTGGCTGACTCAGGTGAACAAGCAAAGCCCTCCGGCGAATTCCATTTTCTGAATGAGGTTACTGTCCTTATTAGGCTTTGGGAGGGGTTTGCCGGAGCCCTTCTCTGCTTCAAGAGAACAATAATGCTAGGGTCTTGGGAGATATCTTCATGAGGATTCCTATCACCCACTTCTCCAGCCAGCGAGGGGCATTTGTGTTAGTTACTTTTCTGTTGTTGTAGTAAAACACCAAGACCAAAGGAACTTATAAAAGAAGAGTTTATTTGAGCTTACGGTTCCAGAGGAATTGGTGTCCATCATGGTAGGGAGGGATGGTGAAGTGGTCAAAGCAGAAAGCGGAGGGCTCACCTCTTCAAGCAGGCATAGGAAGCAGACCACAAATCTGGCAAGGCTTAAGAACTCTCTAAGCCCTCCTCCAGTGACGCACTTCCTTGCACTTCCTTCAGCAAGGCCGTGCCTCCTAAAACCACCCCAGACAGCACCACTAGCTAGGGACAAAATGTCCAAGTATTTGGAGCCTATGGGGGGGGGGTCATTTTCATTCAAACCATCACAGTGCTGAACACAGAGACCAGTTTTCAATGTGACTATCAATGTATCAGATCCTAACATAATGTAAGCTAGGCTGAGCCACGTGAAGCCTTGGAAGAACCTTTGTAAACCTTTGAATGGCCTGGGACTGAGGTAGGAAATGTCACCCTGTAGGTCAGGAAGCTTCTAATTTCTACTCAGTAAGCCAAGTGAAGTGGTACCTGCCTGGTATCACTGAATACACATGAAAAAGAGAGGCATTCCACTAGGTGATGGAATGCTTAGACGGAGGTCTTGGCTCTCTTTACATCTTGACTTCTACACAAACAGGAAATGCTATTGAATGCTGCAATCAAGTGCCTGTGGGATTTCTAGGTGTTTAAATGATGCATACCTAGTAAACACTGTTCTCTCGAGAATCTCACGGCAGTCGCTGAGAACCAGCAATGGAAGTCAGATACCTGATCTTTACAAGTTTCACTACAGTCTGCTCCCAGAGACTCTCCACTCCTGTCTGTGTTAAGCCCTCCCTTCTATGTGCAGCCTCCTCTTCCCCTAGTCACCCAGTGAGGGCCTCTAAATGCACCATTCAACCCTAAACAATCTAGAAGTCCGATTCCTAAGGACAAGCCTTTACAGAAGCAGGTATTGGTTCTCAGCATGCTCTGGAGCCAGCTGCTTCTGCACTGGACCAACAGCTCTGGAACTTCCATGGCTGGAAAGCAATTTCCTTTTTACTGGGTGAGAACTTGACTCCCAAGCTTCCCACAGAAGCAGTCCTGGTGAAGACTGGCACATCAAAATGCTTAAAGCCTCAGTGAGACATCTGAGCCAGATGGCTGGGAGAGCAATGTGGCCAAGGCCTCTATGAATGGAACACAAGAAAAGGGAGAGAGGCCCTACAGCGACCAAGAATAACACAAAGGGGAGAGTACCTAGTACTCAGTGCAGTGCCATTTAAGAGGAAAAATACGTGACACTTGAATCTTGCATCCTGCCTTATCCTCTGAATAATGGTGTTTTTAAAAACAGCAATTTGAGCCAGGTGTGGTGGCCCACGCCTTTAATCCTAGCAGTTGGGAGGCAGAGGCAGGCGGATCTTTGTGAGTTCAAGGCCAGACTGGTCTACAGAATAAGTTCCAGGTCAGCTGGGGCTACAGGGAGACCCTGTCTCGAAAAGACCAAAAAAAAAAAAAAAAAAAACAAAAAACCAAACCAGCAATCTGCAGATCAGGATCTTGAGGTAACTTATGGTCAAATCATGCACTGAAGGCTGACTCTGAAGCATGCATTCTATGTCCACCGATGTAAGGTCCATTTCCATAGATGAGTGGAAAAGTAGGTTACACTCATCAGTGCGGATGGGAGGAAACACGGAGGCCACAGCAGTGTGGATGGGAGGAGACATGGCAGCCACAGCTCTGGCCTGGCCTGTCATGGAACGTGCTGGTTCTGTAACCATGTAGCCACAAATGCTGACTCAAATGGGAAAAAAAAAATCTGATCAAGCTGGGCATGGTGGCACACGCGTTTAATCCTAGCACTTGGGAGGTAGAGGTAGGTGTATCTTTGTGAGTTCAAGGCCAGCCGGGTCTACAGAGAGAGTTCTAGGCTAGCTGGGGCTACAAGGAGACCTTGTAAAGCAAAAAAAAAAAAAAAAAAAAAGTCTGATCGAAGCATAGAGGGAAATATCTGCGAACTTTCATAGACGTTTCCTATGAAGCCAGAGAGAAAACATTGTGTTGTGTGCACTCTGGGTTTTGCACACGCCACAGCAATGTCAATTACCTACCTGTTCTGTAGGCAGTTCCTCTGTCTGGCTGTGGACAAAGGACATGTACCCCCTTGGCTGGGACTGGGCTACCTGCCAGTAGTCCTATAGCACCAGTCCTGGCTCTCCTGGAAAAATGAACTTGGAAAGTCTCTGTGGAATGTCACAGGCACAAGGAAGGACACAGAACCTAAAAGGGGGGTACGAACTTTGGGGGCTCAGAAAGCAGAATGCACAAAGAAACAAACTCACCTCCTTGCAAAGTAAAATGACATTCGGAAATTGGAACCGTGTTCAAAAAAGCCTGTTTAATGCACTGTAATTACACACAGGCTAGGCCTGAAGTTTTCAGTAGAGCCCTTGCCTAGCACACAGGAGGCCCTGGTTCAATTCTACACTGAAAAGGAGGGATGGAGGACAGGTAGTGTGTATAGCACGCACTTCTCTGTCCCCTCCAGCATGGTCATGGGATGCTGCCCATACAATACAAGAAGGAGCAGAACTGTGGCCCACCTTGCCTCATGCTGCGGACTGTGGCTGCTGACACTCCTGTCCAGGACATGTTTGCCTCATGCTGCGGACTGTGGCTGCTGACGCTCCTGTCCAGGACATGTTTGCCTCATGCTGCGGACTGTGGCTGCTGACGCTCCTGTCCAGGACATGTTTGCCTCATGCTGCAGACTGTGGATGCTGACGCTCCTGTCCAGGACATGTTTGCCTCATGCTGCGGACTGTGGCTGCTGACGCTCCTGTCCAGGACATGTTTGCTATCATGCTCTGGACTGTGGCTGCTGAGCTCATGTCCAGGACATAGGTTTTGCTCATGATGGGACTGTGGCTGCTGATGCTCCTGTCCAGGACATGTTTGCCTCATGCTGCGGACTGTGGCTGCTAACGCTCCTGTCCAGGACATGTTTGCATCATGCTCATGGACTGTGGCTGCTGATAGCTCCTGTCCAGGACATGTTTCTTCATGCTATGGACTGTGGCTGCTGATGCTCTGTCCAGGACATGTTTGCATCATGCTCATGGACTGTGGCTGCTGACGCTCCTGTCCAGGACATGTTTGCATTCATGCTGCAGGACTGTGGCTGCTTGATGCTCATGTCCAGGACATTTGCTCTGCTGGGACTTATCATGCTGTCAGGACTTGTCTGCTGAAGACTGTGCTGTAATGCTCCTGTCCAGGACATGTTTGCATCATGCTGCAGGACTGTGGTGCTGACGCTCCTGTCCAGGCATGTTTGCTTCATGCTGCAGGACTGTGGCTGCTAACGTCCTGTCCAGGACATGTTTGCTTCATGCTGCAGGACTGTGGCTGCTGTGCTCCTGTCTAGGGACATTTGCTTCATGCTGCAGGACTGTGGCTGCTAACTACTCCTGTCCAGGACATGTTTTCTTCATGCTGCAGGACTGTGGCTGCTGATGCTCCTGTCCAGGACATGTTTGCTTCATGCTGCTGGACTGTGGCTGCTGATGCTCTGTCCAGGACATGTTTGCTTCATTCTGCAGGACTGTGGCTGTCTAATGCTCCTGTCCAGGACATGTTTGCTCTGCTGCAGGACTGTGGACTGCTAATGCTCCTGTCCAGGACATGTTTGCTTCATGCTGCAGGACTGTGGCTGCTGACTGCTCCTGTCCAGGACATGTTTGCTCATGCTGCAGGACTGTGGCTGCTGATGCTCATGTCCAGGACATGTTTGCTCATGCTGCAGGACTGTGGCTGCTAACACTCCTGTCCAGGACATGTTTGCTTCATGCTGCAGGACTGTGGCTGCTGATGCTCCTGTCCAGGACATTTGCTTCATGCTGCAGGACTGTGGCTGTTAATGCTCCTGTCCAGGACATGTTTGCTTCATGCTGCAGGACTGTGTCTGCTGTGCTCCATGTCCAGGACATGTTTGCTTCATGCTGCCGGACTGTGGCTGCTAACGTCCTGTCCAGGACATGTTTGCTTCATGCTGCAGGACTGTGGCTGCTGATGCTCCTGTCCAGGACATGTTTGCTTCATGCTGCAGGACTGTGGCTGCTAACGCTCCTGTCCAGGACATGTTTGCTTCATGCTGCAGGACTGTGGCTGCTAAACTCCTGTCCAGGACATGTTTGTCTTCATGCTGCAGGACTGTGGCTGCTGATGTCCTGTCTAGGCGCAGTTTGCCTCATGCTGCAGGACTGTGGATGCTACGCTTCCTGTCCAGGACATGTTTCTCTGCTGACTGTCGATGCTCTGTCCACATGTGTTATCTGACTGTGCTGCTGATGCTCCTGTCCAGGACATGTTTGCTCATGCTGCGGACTGTGGCTGCTACTGCTCTGTCCAGGACATGTTTGCATCATGCTGCAGGACTGTGGCTGCTGATGCTCCTGTCCTAGGACGGATTTGCTTCATGCTGCAGGACTGTGGCTGCTAACACTCCTGTCCAGGACATGTTTGCTTCATGCTGCAGGACTGTGGCTGCTGATGCTCCTGTCCAGGACATGTTTGCTTCATGCTGCAGGACTGTGGCTGCTGATGTCTGCTGACATTTGTTTGCGCAGGATGGGCGAATGTCCTTCAGACATGGCTCATGCTGCAGGACTGTGGCTGCTACTGCTCCTGTCCAGGACATGTTTGCTCATGCTGCAGGACTGTGGCTGCTAACGTCTCCTGTCCAGGACATGTTTGCCTCATGCTGCAGGACTGCTGCTGTGCTCCTGTCCTAGGACATTTGATTCATGCTGCAGGGTTGTGGGCTGTAATGCTCCTGTCCAGGACATGTTTGCTTCATGCTGCAGGACTGTGGCTGCTGATGCTCCTGTCCAGGACATGTTTGCTTCATGCTGCAGGCCTGTGGCTGCTAACTTCCATGTCCAGGACATGTTTGCATCATGCTGCAGGACTGTGGCTGCTAACTGCTCCTGTCTAGGACATGTTTGCTTCATGCTGCAGGACTGTGGCTGCTAACAGCTCCTGTCCAGGACATGTTTGCTTCATGCTGCAGGACTGTGGGCTGCTGATGCTCCTTGTCAGGACTGTTTGCTTCATGCTGCAGGGCTGGGGCTGCTGATGCTCCTAGTCTAGGACATGTTGTTCATGCTTTGCAGGGACTGTGGCTGCTGACGCTGTCCTGTCCAGGCTCTTTGTTTCATGCTAGCAGACTGTGGCTGTGATCGCTCCTGTCCAGGACATGTTGCTCTCATGGCTACAGGACTGTTGCTGCTGATGCTCCTGTCCAGGACATGTTTGCTTCCTGCTGCAGTGACTGTGTTGCTGCTGATGCTCCTGTCTCAGGACATTTGCTTCATGCTCAGGACTGTGGCTGCTGATGCTCCTGTCCAGGACATGTTTGCTCATGCTGCAGGACTGTGGCTGCTGATGCTCCTGTCCAGGACATGTTTGCTTCATGCTGCAGGACTGTGGCTGCTGATGCTCCTGTCCAGGACATGTTTGCTTCATGCTACAGGACTGTGGCTGCTGACGCTCCTGTCCAGGACATGTTTGCATCATGCTGCAGGACTGTGGCTGCTGATGCTCCTGTCTAGGACATTTGCTTCATGCTGCAGGACTGTGGCTGCTAACGCTCCTGTCCAGGACATGTTTGCTTCATGCTGCAGGACTGTGGCTGCTGATGCTCCTGTCCAGGACATGTTTGCTTCATGCTACAGGACTGTGGCTGCTGATGCTCCTGTCAGGACATGTCTGCCTCATGCTGCAGGACTGTGGCTGCTGACGCTCCTGTCCAGGACATGTCTGCCTCATGCTGCAGGACTGTGGCTGCTGACGCTCCTGTCTAGGACATGTCTGGCTTTGTGAGCAAGTCTGTGGGTGGCTCAGAACCAAGTGGTCACCCAGGGCACAGGCAGTGACCATGGCTTTGTATCGTTCATTTATCCCCCTCACCTGGGAAATCTTTTGTGGAAAGAGGAAAACATAACACTTCTGTATTTAGATTTCCTTAAAGGGAGCAAAGACATGGAAACCATTCTGCTCTGTAAAATGAGGGAAAAAGATTGTTTTATCTACAAACCAATCAACTGAGTACAGGCCACTTGTTACAGAAAGGAAATTCAACTTTGTAACCGTGACCACAGTGAAAGACAATGGTGACACTGTTCATCTTCTGTGGATCACTTTCGAAGGTCAAGAGTGAAAGAGTAAATCTATCCCTAAGCCCTTTAAAAATATTTTTCTTTCTTTCCCTCACTATGCAGACATACATATCATCCTAACATTTCAAAACTAGAGATTGTTTATAAACAACGGAAATAACAATATGATGCAAAGAAATAGGCATTCTAATAAAGACAGATCTTCAAGGAGCTTTAGTGTGAATTGTTTTTATTTAAACAGGGATCCAGGGTGGACTAGGAGGATGTTCTAGAACAGCATAACACGGATGGAAGTTAATACTCACCAGCACCTCACATGAGACAGAAAGACACAGTAGGCAACAGGCCAGAGAAGGAAACCAAGCACATGTAAAAGGCACCTGGCGGGAGAGGAGCCAGCAGAGTCGCGCTCCTCCAGCAGAGTCGCGCTCCTCCAGCAGAGTCGCGCTCCTCCAGCAGAGTCGCTTTTGTGCGCTGTGGGCAAGTCTGGACAAATGACATTTGGAATAGAACAAAATAGGTCTCCATCTGAATGAAATCCAGGCTCCAGCACAGACGTTAGCCTTCCTGAAGCTCTGCTGGTCACCTGCGTGCAGCTGGGGACTGGGGACGGGAAGCAGGTCACGAACTCCCCCTGTTCTCTGTTTCTCTGAGGAAACCGTCCCCTAATTTCAGTATGTTTTGGAAGCTTGTCAGCATACTAACTTGAAAACAAAAATAAAGTAACAGATGAAAAAGTGGCTAGAGATTAAATCAATCAAATGAAAAGGCTGACATAAAAATGAAACCGGGTGGCTGGTCCGTTATTCACCTGGTTAAGTCCACATCTAAACGAAAACACTTATACAGCATCCACAAGACACACCAGTACAAAGCTGGTCTTGGCAAGCATGAGCAAATAGCTATCCCGTCCTTCCAACACACTGCATTGCTACTGGCAACCACAAGCCAAGTGCTGAAGTTAGGAGATAGGGTCCCAGGCCATGGTCTGCCTGGCCTATGGAGACAAGACTTACACACTCAGATCACGACCCCAGTCCCCTGTGTCCCTTCTGTTTGCTCTGATCTCTGCATGGGAAGGTCCAAGCACCTTCGGCTTCCCTCTCAGTTCTAGGCACTCTCTGGAACATCTGTGATTAACCAGGGTCTTTCACTTCTTCCCAACTCCATTGGTGACTTTGGACTTGGAATGTCGGTTCCGTCTTCTGGAAGAATGGCTTTCACTGTTACCCGAATGCTTGGGTGGGCTGTCTTCAGAACCTGGCCAAAGGAAGCCAATACCATCATCAGGGGCCTCTGGGCTTCCCGGCTGCCTCCCAGAATCTGTGGCTCTCCAGTTCCACCCTGCCCTGGCCTGGCAGCTAGGAGACAGCTCTTACCTAATACTTGCTCTCCCTCTAGTGGCCTCATTAATAAATTAAGGCCAGGCACACCCTAGCACTGAGTTCAGCCCGGAGGGAACTGCCTCATAGGATTGGGGTCCTGAGGAATTGGCATAGCAGCGCTATGTAAGGTAGACAATGGTCATGACACAGTTCTAAGGACTAGAAGTCAGAGTAGAAATGAAATCAAAGCACAAACAGGGAAGAATTAATACTTAAGCTACATTTGTACCCATCTTAAGCTTACAACTGAACTGCTGACCAGGCTTTCTAGGTTCTCGACTATAAGGAATTCTTGCCTTCATAAACTGAAGGCAGTAGCTGAAAACCCTGCATATCTATAAGCCAGGCGCCTGCTGCCCGCGGATGACACCCAGCGGTCACGCAGTAACCCTGGACCAACTCTTTCCTCTGGTGGAGTCTGTGGCCAATCCCTAGCCTAGTGTCTAAGCCAAAGCCCTCAATGTCCCAGGGTTCAGATCCAGTCCTGTGTGAAACCTCCACCAAAGACAGCCAAACCTCTCCTTAAAAACGGTTTCTAGATTTTTGTCTCCAGTGTGTTAATCCAAAAGACCCTCTTAGTTTTTTTCCTCTTCTCACTGTTCTGTGTAGCAAACCTCTCACTGTTCTGTGTAGCAAACCTCTCACTGTTCTGTGTAGCAAACCCCTCACTGTTCTGTGTAGCAAACCTCTCACTGTTCTGTGTAGCAAACCTCTCACTGTTCTGTGTAGCAAACCTCTCACTGTTCTGTGTAGCAAACCTCTCACTGTTCTGTGTAGCAAACCTCTCACTGTTCTGTGTAGCAAACCTCTCACTGTTCTGTGTAGCAAACCTCTCACTGTTCTGTGTAGCAAACCCCTCACTGTTCTGTGTAGCAAACCCCTCACTGTTCTGTGTAGCAAACCTCTCACTGTTCTGTGTAGCAAACCCCTCACTGTTCTGTGTAGCAAACCCCTCACTGTTCTGTGTAGCAAACCCCTCACTGTTCTGTGTAGCAAACCTCTCACTGTTCTGTGTAGCAAACCCCTCACTGTTCTGTGTAGCAAACCCCTCACTGTTCTGTGTAGCAAACCTCTCACTGTTCTGTGTAGCAAACCTCTCACTGTTCTGTGTAGCAAACCTCTCATTGTTCTGCATAGCAAACCTCTCTAGCACTCCTGGACTGCTTCCATCAGAGAACCGGAAGCACCAGATGCAAGTGGACAGATGATCCCAAATACGGTGGGTCTGGGAGCCCTCTGCCAACTTGTGTCAGTATTCCACAGCAGGCACTCCTGCCCCCTCAGGGTGGCCCCCCAGGGTCATCTCTAAGTAGCGCTCCTGAAGGAATCCTCACACCTTTCTCCTGTACAGGCCACTGTAAGCTCAGTCTCCCGACTCGGCTTCCTCTCCTCAACCTTGCTTCCTGCTCAGCTCAGCTGACAGAGAACTACAGGCAGGTGGTGCATCCTGACACTATTCTACAAGTTTAAAGTTTTCAAAGAAGCTGGTGGTCCTAGATCATTCCAGAATGCTTCCCAGGGAGGCTAACAGAGGGGGCCCCCGACACGGAACTCTCTCTAAACCTTTGCGCTCACTGTGAAAGCCAAGAGGGAAAATATTCCTTGAGACAGCGTGGGCCTCATTACATCCCTGCCTAGGAAAGGGGACCTCTTCTCACAAAACAAGGATCTCACCAGACTCTGTGAACGCTATGAGTATCTCTTATAGTTGATGGGAGACATCTGATGAGTAGGTTTGGGACCCTTTGAAGTCTTTATCGCCAGCACTCAAGAGGATAAAAACTGACTCCAAATCTCCTCGGCAGGCCTCAGGGTGCAGAGGACACGGTAAAAGTTTTAAGCGATGAATAAAACAAAGCTAGTTACCTTTCGAGCCTTTCCCATGGGTCCAGGAGATGTTTGGACTGTATGTGCTGTCTTCGCACTCTGAGTAGGTCTAGGGAGAGAGGCAGGGTTAGTCGGGGACTTAAGGTCCCTCCTGGGAGAGGCAGCAGGACAAACAGTGCTCCAAGGCTGAGTCCATCTCTAGAGCACGGCAAGGCAAGGCTTCACTCTCACGTTTCTCAGCTGGAATACTAACATTTTGCCAGGCCATACACACTCAACCTTCTGATATCACGTACATGTGCATGCACACAGATGTCCACACACGAAATTATAGAGCTTGAAAGCACTATTTGTATTTAGAAATGAAAACGGCTGGGGAGATAGCTCAGATAGCAAACATGAGGACCTCCGTTCAGTCCCTAGAACACATGTCAAAGAGCCTGGTGGAGTGGCTTGTGCTTGTAATTCCAGCATGGGGCACGTGGAGACAGGAGGGTCCCCGAGCTTGCAGGCTAGCCCAACCCAGCCTTCCCTGGTAAGTTCCAGGTTAGTGAGAGAAAAACAAAACAAAACGAACAAAATAAAACTAGGTAGACAGTGCCCAAAGAGGGACGACACCTGAAGCTGACCTCTGGCCTTCACACATAAGCTCATACACGTACAGGCATACACTCCCACCTACCCTCACACACATATAAACACACACAACAAACAAACAAAACCCCATAATCCTCAGGACTAATCTAGTATTTAAACCCATCCAGACCTGCTCTCTGCTTTAATCCTTGCATCTAGTAAAGGGTCCTTAAAGAACAGAAGCCAGCCTCGGGAGCAGGTCCAGGGATCTCCCACTACTGTGTTTCTGTGTTAAACATATAATTAAGATTACAGCCCTTACGATGGAGAACAGAAGTTAATGAGGCCAGCCACAAGCAGACCAGGCCTAGCAAGTGTGATGGGCAATGAATCCTGGCATGGTTAAGTTCCTACAGAGGCAAGGCCAGTGGAGCTGCCTGGTTGTGTGCACTTGGGCTGCCTTCATCTCAGTGACCTGCCCTTTTTCTGTTTCCTATACCTTTTCCCGGTGACCGTAGTGCTCTGCATACCAAACCATGCCGTACAGGCACAAGAACGTGGTGAAGGCCTGGAAGACAGAAAGACACATAAAGCCCGTTTGTAAGTGACAGTGCACACACCCACACCACTGCCCAGAAGTGGAGGTTTCTGGGAGAATCTGGAAGATGGTTCGGTTCGGTATCTTTCTACCGTCTGTCCTCAGTAGCTGGACATGGCAGAGATGGGACACTCAGAGATGTGCAGGGCGGGCGCGGATGAGCAGTGCACACCTACAGCCGTGGCAAGCAGGATTATGAGACCAGAGTTCTGCCTGCAGCTGGGAGACCCATCTTGATGAAGAGGATTTCTGAGTGGAAAAGTCTCTGTCTGCTTACAGCGGTGCCTTGGAGATCTGAGGACCCCTCCCCCCCCGCCTGGGGGCTGACTGGGTCTGAAGAGCAACGCCATCCTTGTTGGTCTGCCTTTTTGCTGCCAGTGGTCCCACCCCTGACCCCTGTTGCTGCTTTTTTTCAACACAAAAACTAAAAGTGCTTTGTGGGGGCCTGAGTGAGATGAGAGGGCAAGTCTGCGGCCACCAGAGGCCGAGCTCAGCACTGAATGATCACCAAACCTGTCCCATTCCCTAAATGGGACGCATGTAAAGAACACAGTCAAACCCTTCACTCACAGGTTCCTTGTCCTCAGAGCCGACAAAGAGGATCAAAAATATTTTGGAAAAAAATTGGATTTGTACTGAACATACAGACTTTATAAAATTCTGTTTTGTTTTTTTTTTGTCTTTTTTTGTGCGTGTTTTTTTGTCTTTTTTTGAGACAGGGTCTCCCTTTAGTCTCAGCTCTCCTGGAGCTCACTATGTAGACCAGGCTGGCCTTGAACTCACAGAGATCCGCCTGCCTCTGCCTCCCGAGTGCTGGGCCACCACTCCTGGCCATATTATGGCCATTCCCTAATATCTAACGTCTAGTCATCTAACGATGATTTGTACCGTATTCATGCTTTATCTACAAATGATTTAAATTATACAGGAAGATGTGCACAGGCTCTGTGCATGTATAACACAATGAGCATGCCAATGACTGCTAGATTTGGGAATCCCAAGGGAAGTTACGGAACCCATCTCCCATTGATAATGAAGGACTACGAAAGAATCCAGAATCCCAAAATGTGTCAAACTCCCCCCCTGAAATTGAGGAAAAGTCTGGTTTCCCAGACTGAGTAGTAAAGGAGAAGGGATGGGAGGGTGCGGCTGAGGGGCCAGCATGAAAGCAGGCCTTACTTCCAGGCCACAAGTGAGACGACCAAAAGCAAAAAGCCAAGACAGCCGCTGCTTCAGAATCTGTGTTTCTGAATACTGTACCAAGCTATCCTACCATCCAGCCTGTCTCTCTGGACATATTCCCTGCCAACACTTGTGTGCCTGTCACCTACCCCCTCATCCCAGTCTTGAGGACAGACGTGAAGTCATGGTAGGACTGTCTCTTCCTGAAGGACTGCAGTTCTTTTCAAGAACCATAGCTTTAAATCTAGGTCGTTTCAGAGATCATTAAGTCAGCTTTTGCACACAACAGAAGAGGAATGACAACTCAAGAGAGGTGACTGCCCTCTAAGGACACAGGCATATATGGCAACTGGGGCCAGCACTCAGGTCTCCTGATGCTACCCAGCTAAACAGATGCTACTGTGTCCCAGGTCTCCACCACAGAACTCCTCAGATACTACCGTGTTCTCATGTCTCCACCACAGAACTCCTCAGATACTCCTGTGTCTCATGTCTCCACCACAGAACTCCTCAGATACTACCGTGTTCTCATGTCTCCGCCACAGAACTCCTCAGATGCTCCTGTGTCTCATGTCTCCACCACAGAACTCCTCAGATACTACCGTGTTCTCATGTCTCCGCCACAGAACTCCTCAGATACTCCTGTGTCCCATGTCTCCATTCCCCACAGAACTCCTCAGATACTCCTATGTCCCATGTCTCCACCACAGAACTCCTCAGACACTACTGTGTCTCATGTCTCCACCACAGAACTCCTCAGATACTCCTGTGTCCCATGTCTCCACCACAGAACTCCTCAGACACTACTGTGTCTCGTGTCTCCACCACAGAACTCCTCAGATACTCCTGTGTCCCATGTCTCCACCACAGAACTCCTCAGACACTACTGTGTCCCATGTCTGCATTCCCCACAGAACTCCTCTAGCCACTGAAAAGGAAAAGCATCGCAGGGGCAGCCGACAGCAGCCGTGCCGCCCGTTCTGCATAGCCACAGTCTGATGGGTGGCGCACAGACAGGCAGGGGTGGCAGGGCTGTGAGCCCTCATCCCTGCAGCTCCTCCTGAGATCCACAGAAAATGGAGCCCCAGTGCTGCAGCTGGCGACAGTCCCGATGGCAGGAGAGCAGGAAGCCCAGGACTGCTGATCCGTATTCAGTCCACACGCAAACTAGCAGGTGTCCCTATATGAGGGACCTTTAAAGAGATGGTCACAGTCCCTCCCACCAAAAAACTGCACTGAATCAACACATTAAAGTTTTAAAATGAAAACCACTTCTACTCTCTAGCATATTATAGTATTTGTCCCATTTTCTTTCGTGCATTAAGTGCACCATTTTCATGATCTGTTAAGAATGGCCAAAAGCAGAGATGCAGTGTGAGAGCCTCTCTATGAGTCAGGTCTTTTACCAAAGCCACAACAGGTTGCCCTGGCCCTGAGCTTCACACCTTGAAAGGAATCCTGGACTCTTCCCAAAGCTGTTAAAGGCTGTGGAATGGACCTGGGAGGAGGGATGGGGGGTTTCCCATTAGTCTGTCGTTGCAAATTCTGGCCACCAGAGGGCAGACAATGCAAGCTCTTCCACATCAGTCCAAGCTTGTGAGGGCAGGCTGCAGCTCCCTCCAGCAAACAGCAGGCAGAGCTGGCTGTGCAGAGGGACCAGGAAACACGCCCAGGGGGCAATGGACAGGTGCTTATCATCATGATTGGCTCAAAGGACCTGCTGCTGTTGCCAAATCAACCACTTCACCTAGTTACAAGAGGTCTGATTTACACTGGGCCAGGAGACAAAAGCTTGTAATTTATGGGTTTGCAATTACAGCTGTGGAAATCTAGGCACATACCTACTTAAAATGTCAAGGTCTAGATTTAAAGTAGCAATTGCATAGATTTTGTTTAACGAGGGGCAGGGGAGGGAGAATAGAAAACCCTGTGGGATGAGGGCCAGGCAGTCTGATTATAGGTGTGACTTCAGGGAGCATGCAGAACCCAGCTTGGCTTCCATGGCATGGTAAAGGACATTAAAATGAATGATGATTGATCAGGCAACTGTATTAGCCAACACATGAGATCCCTGCTTCCACATTAATCTCCAGTTCTGTACCTGTTCTTTTGTCAAGCAAGACGAATAATTCGAGGCTTTGTTTCTCTGAGTCGTGTGGGAGGGACGCTGTAACTGCTCTCTTACTGAATAATGATCATCTCACTCCTGAGAGGGAGATCAATTTTGCTCTTTAATAAACGGCACAGTATGAGAAAGTGCTGGGATCTTGTTTCTATTCTTTTTAGTCAGGAAACATATGAAGGGGGGGCTGGGACGGGACAAGGTCAGGGACAGGGACAGGACTTGCTGTACTTTGGGTTTTGATGTCACCCAAAGGCCCATGTTAGTCTTGGTCCCAAGATTGTCACAATGGAGAGGTGGTAAGAACCCTTAGCAGTGGGGCCTAATGAGAGGTCCTGGGTCACAGGAGGCTTCTTTACGGGAATAACGGGACTCCGGTCCCTTCTTTTGTTCTTTCACGTCTGGCCATCAGGTGAAACACCATGATCCGCTACCTCACCAGTGGTCCACAAGCAATGGGGCCCAGGGAGCCTGGACTGAAGCCTCCAAGAGTGAACCAAAACAAGACTTTTTGTTTGAGTTGATGACTTGTTATAGTAAGAGAAAGCTGAGCAACCCAGTGGCCTCTCTGAAGTCAAGACCTCTCCACATTTCTCATCCCTAATGGTGTGAACGAGGGGACTCTGCCTTCGCTCAGGTCCCAGTGTTTTGTGGCTGCAACTCACCCTCAACTCGGAATCCCATTCTCCGCCACCTTCAAGTCCCTGTGGAGTGTCTTCTACCTGATCCTCTATTCCTGTGTCTTCCCCTAGCCCCACACAGGGGCAGCTTGGGTCACCTAAGCAAGCCTTTTCACTGTTACTGGACAGATGAGAATTTTGATGATATAGGATACCTTCCCCTGTAAATTCGACCCCACCTCAAAATCATGTCCTCCCGTCATGGGCTGCCCCCAGGTCTGCCAGCTGTTACTAGCAAACCAGGAACCCTGGGGCTGCCATCAACTCCCTTCTGAGTGATTATAAGACAATAGTGTCCTGTGGGGTCGACCTGCTGAACGATTCACGAACCAGCTCTTTCCCTGCACTTCAATGGCTCTGCATTGGTCTCGCCTGTCACCTGTCAGCTAGGACCCAGAAACACTGATTTACTTAAAGCTTGGTCTCCATTCATGACCCTGCAGACCCCAATCCTTCACAGCGTTTCTCTGTAACACAAATCAGACCACACTGCTTCCTCATTTACAAATCTTCAGTGTTCCAACTACAGGAAGGCACAGCCCTGCCTACACAGGCAAGCCTTGTCCTCTCTAGCACTCCCGAAACAGGATCCTGTCATGCTGAGCCACCAGGACTGACAATTCCATGTCTGGAGAAGCTGGCTGCTGCCTGGACATGTCTTAGCCCTGTGCTCATGAAAGTGGGGGCTCAGGATGATTTGAGCTTCTTCAACATCATGAAATACAATTTATTGAAGCAGATAGAAACAAAAGCAATTCTATTACATGGGGTCAGGAGTAGAAGAGTCAGGTGTGGCCTGTGATTGGCTGGCTCATGTTGCACTGTGCTAAGAACCCTCCCCCACATCTGGGGGCCCTCTGGCTTCACCTCTCTGCAGTCCCTTGGCTGTCCTGTACCAGATGAGCAGCTGTCCCTGCCCATGCTAGCAGACCATACTCCAATCCAAACCAGAGGTGCCCATGCCAGAGAGCAATCCAAGAAGATCAGAAGTAAAACTTCACACACTCCTGCCTTGCCGAAACCCACTCTTTCTTCTACTGTCACCAGGAAAATACATTTGAGTATTAATTCCATACTTTAAACAAACAGGAGATAATTATTCTCTGTTATTGTTAAAAATCAAAGAGGACAGAGGAAGGCTCAAGACTCTAGTGCGGTCAGGATTTCTAACATGCGACCCTAAAAAGAGACATCATGAAAAGCAAAAAACACCTCAAAAAATACAAACTCCAGTCCACCCCAAAAGAGAAAGATATGAATCTGATTAAGTTTCTAGATCCAATTTATAGAAATACATATGACAAAGAAATATGTTTAATCTGAGGACAGGATGAAGTTGGTAAGACTGTACAAAAATCTATAGAACAAACCAGGCGTGATGGTTCACTCCTTTAATCCCAGCGGTCAGGAGGCAGAGGCAGTTGGATCTGTGTGAGTTCAAAGCTAGCCTGGTCTACATGGCCAGTTCCAGGCCACCTGGGGCTACAGGGAGACCCTGTCTCAAAAAGACCAAATATATAGAGAGAGCAAAACAGGGGTTGGGGGTAGACAGAAGAGAAAGAGAGAGAAAGAGAGAGATAGAGAGAGAGAGAGAGAGAGAGAGAGAGAGAGAGAGAGAGAGAAAAGAAGAGTAGATAGTTTCTCCCACGAACTGCCAGGGAGAATGAGGTAAGGACAAAAGGAAAACCTGTAAAGACAAACTTAACAGTCACGCCAGCCACTTGCAAGGTGGACAGTGATTCAAAGAAACTGTTAAAAACATGAAGTTTAATGGGGCTGGAGAGATGGCCTAGCTGTTAAGAGCACTGACTGCTCTTATAGAGGACCTGGGTTCGATCCCCAGCACCCACATGGCAGCTGAGAACCGTCTTTGACTCCAGTTCCAGGGGAATCCGATGCCCTCTTCTGATCTCCCATGACACGAGTGCACAAACCTGCATGCAGATAGTACACTCATACACATACGAAAATAAATATTAAAAGAATAAATAAAAACATGAAGTTTAAGGTCAAGGAGGACTGGGGTCGAAACTGTCTTCTGCACATGACAAGACTGCTGTGCACTTGTGAACTTGCGGCAGCTGTGGTTGCCTGCATAAGACTCACACAACCAAGCTAGTCAACATTTCAGTATGGAAGGGAGAGAGGATCAGAAGCCCCTAACGGAGAAGCTATTGACAACTGAGGGTCGCCAGGGGAGGGAGAATCAGTTTCTTCAGGGGTGTGGTGTTTGGTATGTTGACCTTGCTCTAGCAGATGCCCCAACACCCAGGAGTATGTGCGCAAATCAAAGTGGACTCACAAAGGACATGTACTTGGGAAGTGGGAGTGAGGGGTGAGAGGTGTATCTGGGAGGAGTTAGGGGGAGATACACAAATGTATCCATTGTATGTACTTCTCAAATTAATAAAAACAACTTTACGCTTAAAAAAACGAAGTTTGGGGGAAAAATGAGCAGCCAGATGTGGTGGCATACTCCTGTAATTCTAGCAGGAGGCTGAGGCAGGAAGACAGCCATGAGTCTGCGGCCAGCTTGGGCTATATAGTGAGCCCCAGGAAAAGTGTGGATACACAGCAAAGTTTCAAAACATCAAATGCAAACCAAACTAGACCCCCACACTCATAATTTGAACCTAGATTAGATATTTGACAAATTAATTAAAGAATTACTGTTAATTCTTCTTCAGATACAAGGGGATGGTAATTATATTTTGCAAATAAATAAAACCATCTTGTCTTCTTTCAGAGTCACAATGAAATACCAGAGGCTAATCGATCAAAAGAAACAAGGTGGACTATGAGCTAGTTTCTGCTGAACCTGGCTGGGGGATCTTCTCTACTCATCAATACAGTTAAATATTCTATAATTAATTTTAAAAGCTCCAATTAATCTTTAGATTAAATAAAGCTAAGAATCTTAAGCTCAAATTTAGAATAAGACGTCCTCTGAAATAGTAACTTCAAACAAATGAAGATGAGCAGTCAGTCATTAAATCTTTAAACTGGAAAAATGTATTTCAATTTAAAGGTGAAGGAAAAGAACAAGACAAGGGGATAGAGCTCTGGGGTGCTGACCCTCAATGGGCTCCTCCCTGAAGAGGGGAAATGCCCCTCATCCAAGCCTGAGGTGTAAGTTTGGCCTGTAGGGCAGACTGTCCATGGTGTGATTACCTTTGAAACCATCTATGTGATGTCACTCTGAATATAAGTCCATGTATGATGGCATGTGTTATAATGTAAAAGATGCAGAGATGGGATAAAGGAGAGGGCACCAGAACTGTCCTTATCCTTTCCTGGCAGTCCTTAAAAGCTCAGCACATGTCCACAGATTTCCAGAAGTGAACACATGGGCAGTACACCTGCTGAAGGCATTTCTCTAGAACTGGCCAAGGTGACCCGTTTCAGTTGCTGTATGGCTGTGTTTTATTCTTGAGCTTTTAGACAGGTGGTCAATCTCAGGTCATTATAGGAACAGCTATGAACCTCTAAGGAAATTTTTTTTTTATTTTATTTTTTTTTTTTTTTTTTTTTTTTTTATTTTTTTTTTTTTATTTTAGCTGACATTCTGGGGTAGGAAGTAATGACTTACCACGCAAAGAAGCCACAGCATAACATAGAGTATCTGGGTTTTAGAAAACAGGTCTTGTCCAAATTTTATGCAAACGATAGCTTCCAGGAAACCAATGACCCTAATTAGACAGAGAACAAGAACTTAAATATTAATTCATGTTATTAAAGCATTACAACAAATATGCAATGACTGAATTACAAAGCTTAGTGGTCACAGATTTTTGCTTCAGACACAGACGTTAGTAATAAGAACATGGATCTAGCCTAGTGAACTTTCTATGAAAATATCTCACCTTCTCTTCCCTCTTTTTAAATCTTGATGTGCGGACTTTAATATCTGGGAGCACCGATCATGAGCTAACTCAAGAGTATCTCTCATCATCTGGGGTGGACCATGCCACCCCGGGGACCCTCCAAGGTACAAATGGAACCCATCACCTTTGCAAGGCAGTTCTGTCTTTCTGGTCAGGTTTAGCTTCTGGAGAGCTGGCTGCCATGGGCTGAAGGCTGCCTTCTCCACCCTCTATATCCTGTCTTCACATTATCCTTGGCCACACACAGAGATTATGAGAGCCCTTCCATGGGTCTATTAATAACTTGAAGGCATCAACCACATTACATTCTGGTCTTTCAAGAGTTTCAGGATTAAACTGCCTGTGTTTTTACTGGTAATATAAACGTTTTATTCTCCCTTAACTTACAAGCAATTTTGCTTAGAACAAAAAGGTTAATACACATGCCAACATATTTCAGGATTTTCACTTTAATGAAAACATTAATGAAAAGCATCAGGCCTTTATTAAGGTCCAGAGGTTGGAAGCTAAGAATGGTAAGAATGGATGAACGGTGTTTGGTAGTTGGCTAAAAGCTCCCAAAGAGGACAGAGGAATACAGATCTTCAATAGTTCCACTTCAGAGGTTCTGTGGTTGGGATGAAATCCAGTTAGGGATTGGTGAATCCATATGGGTGCTCTCTAAGAAGCCCTCAGTGCCCCTGCCCACTGGCAGACACAAAGATCACAACCATCATTAAACACATGGCTGGTTCTAAATAACAGAATGCCTGCAATTAGACCCACTATAACAAAGCAGAAAATTAACAGAAAGCCTTCTAAATGCTATCTTCTAGAGCTCAGGGACTGGTTTTTCCTCTATCTGTAGCCACAGTTTAAGGATAGCCAGCCTGAGCTTTTTGTTTTTGTTCTTCTCTGAGACAGGGTCTCCCTGTAACCCCAGCTAGCCGGGAACTTGCTGTGTAGACCAGGCTGGTCTCCGTTTCAGAGATCTGCCTGCCTCTGCCTCCTGAGTGGTAGGACTAAAGAGGCATGTTCCACAATGCCCAACTATCAGCTTGAATTGTTACAGATCACTGCTTCCCAGCTCCCCAACAAAACCCATGATGTATGATTAAGCATTGTTTTAACTCAGAAATTCATACAGAAGACTTCTGTACTCCAAACTTGAAGTCTAGACAATGATCCAACACTAAACAGCAGTTAACTTTTATAGCTTACACAGTGCTGGGAAGAGTTCATCTTTGGCTGGGACCCCCTAACAAGTCCAACAATGGAGTACTGACTCCAAAACACGAGTGTGGCTATCTACACTTAAGCTAGACAGGATACCCTGCACTTATTAGCCAAGACTTTGGGATGATGTTCAACTGGATTTGAGTTCCTTTTCGAAAGCACAATGTTATGTTTTGGATGTAAAATGTTCCCCCTACAGGCTCAGGTTCATTTATCAATACTTGGTCTCCAGTTGGTGGCATTTTTAGGAGACAAGGGAACCTTTAGGAGATGAGGCCTTGCTGGAGAAAGTGGCTCCCTTGGGGGAGAGCAGCCTTGAGGGTAAGAAGCCAGTTCTACTTCTCCCTGTCTGCTTCCTGGTCCAAAGAGATGTGAGCTCCTGCGGGAGCCTTGAGCTGCTCCGGCCACCTGCAGGCCCTGCACGATGGCCATACTCTCCGAATATGAGCAGAAAAACCCTCCTTTAAGTTGCTTTGTCAGGCACTTGGTCACAACAATGAGAAAAATTATCTGATATACATGGCCAGCAGACTAGTGCTGGCAACAAACCATTCCACTGTTATCCAACACACACACACACATACTCGCTCACTCCCAAAAGCTTCACGAAATAATATGCAACATTCATTCAATAAAAATTACAGGAGGCGGGCTGTGGGGATAGCGCAGCCATTAAAGGCTGAGGCTAACAACCGCAAAAAAAAAAAAAAAAAAAAAATTACAGGACGCTATTGTTTCCAACTAAGCTCCTGCCCCAGGCTTCAACAGACCAGGCTAAAAATCAAAACGGAGTCACTCATGCCAAAGCTCCATATCACCAAATTGAAACCAAGATATTCATCTGACCTAAGAAACTGGGAACAGAGCTTTTAACAAAGTTGCAAACTGTGCCAAATGGGTTTTGGGTGAGATAATGAAGTTCTCCTGCCTTTCCTGTAGGAAAGGTAACTTGAAGTAACCTGGTATTGAACACAGGTGTTTGTCTATAGTTCTGTCTCCTGTCTGAAGAGGGTAAGACTGAGGCATGGGCAGGGACAAGGGACAAGGGACAGAAATGAAGAGAAGGGTGAAATTGGAATCAGGGCAATCTGGGTCTTGAGGACTATACCAGGGCTTGGGGGGTTTACAGTTTGATAAAATCATTCTGGCGGCGAACCAAACTGTAGTGAGAAGACAAGACTGGACAAGGGAGCTGATCCAGCAAAGAGGACCAGCAGGCAGTGGTGAGACGGAGGGAACGGATGCGTTTATAGCTAAGCACCAACAGTGTTCTCCACGTCCTGGACAGAGTCCTAATCAACAGCAGCCTTCTAAAAGGCTAACATCTATCCTTTCCTTTTTGTTTTTTGTTTGTTGTCTATTTGAGACAGGGTCTCCCTCTAGCTCCAGCTGTCTTGGAACTAANCATAGGTACTGGGGAAGAAGGGGAGGGAGGAAGTTTGTGGGTTTGAAGCAGACCTGGTATAAAAAAGGCGTCCAAGGAAGAGGGGGGCAAAAGGGGGACCATGTATAAAAAAAAAAAAAAAAAAAAAAAAAAAAAAAAAAAGGTACATTAAAACATACATCAACTTGCTATGTAAGTAAATATAACTTTACATTTAGGAATGTAAAGTTATATTTCTTTTTAACTGCATGCAACTTTACTGTTAAAATGTGAATCCCAAAAGTGTTTTGGAATTAACCTATAGTTTATTTTCAGACTTTGTAATTTTGGTATATGTGTGGAGTGTATACATGCATATATTGGAGTAATATAACTAAAGGGGGTACACCTCTGTGGGACTCATGGAGTACAGCCAGAGGTAGGAACTGTGCCCAGGGGGACAGTAGAGACTCAACTTCCTGCTGGGACTGTGGCGACTGCAGCTGAGGTAGGGACTGTGCACACCAGGCCAAATCACTCCATCCCTTCCCCCTGAGTGGCCGTCATTGTGGGAACAGCTATAGAGTCGGGGTCACAAGGTAAAAGAAGAGACAGCAAACCTGCCACTCCTCAGTTAACCTAGAGGAACAGCCCTTCAACCCAAAGAAGAAAAACTCCAATTTTGCATCAGATTACAATGAACAAATCAAATCCACATGCCAAAAGCACAATGAAAAATCAACACCATGGGAAAAGCAAACAACAAATCCCCACCAAATTCTATCAGTCCTGTGGAAGACTCCAACAATGAGTTCTCCCTGGAGGTAACCCAGGACACAGATTTTAAAAGAAAAATAGACATACTCAAAGAAATCAAGGAATGTCAAGAACAAATCAAAGAACTTAAGGGAGAGAATGACAAACTCTGGAAGGAACTAAAGGGAGAGTAGGACAAATGCCAGAAGGAAGTGGAAACACTGAAAAAATCCCAGGCTGAAACGAAACAGGAAACCGAGCAGAGAATCGAGGATCTAGAAGGAGAGAAAGACAAGCTCCAGAAGGAAATTGAAATACTAAAGAAATCATAGGATGAAATGAAAAAGGAAACTGAACACGCATCCAATGGGCAGGAAAGGATGGGAGAAAGCCTCAGTAACAGATTAGATAAAGCAGAAAATAGAATCTCAAGTCAGGAAGATAAGATAGAAGAACTAGAATGTTCAAGTAAAGATTATGAAAAATTAAAAAAAACACAAGAGTGGAAAAAATCAGGAAATGTGGGATATTATGAAAAGACTAAACCTCTGCATCATAGGAATAGAGGAAGGAGAAGAATCCCAGGAAAATGGTATTGGTCAGATGTTCAACAGAATAATAGAAAGAAAATTTCCCCAAACCGAAAAATGACAAACCCATACAAATACAAGAAGCCTACAGAACACCAAATAGACAAGATCAGAAAAGAAATTCCCCATACCATATCATAGTTAAAACATTAGATGCCCAAAAGAAAGACAAAATACTGAAGGCCACAAGAGAAAAACAAGTTACATATAAAGCAAAACCCATTACAATTACAGCTGACTTTTTGATGCAAAGCATGAAAGCCAGAAAAACATGGACCAAAGCATTCCCAGTGCTAAACAACTATAGATGTCAACTCAGATTATTATACCCAGCAAAAATGTCAATTATAGTTGAAAGAGAAAGAAAAATCTTTCATGACATAAACAAGATGAAAGAATTCATGTCCAGAAAACCAACCCTTCAGAAAATACTCAAAGCAATTCAAAGGTCAGAGGAAAGGAACAACTATCCCCAAGCAGCTAGAGAGAATGATTGATAACAAACAGTATAACTGTGAAAATGCTAACTTAAACCAAGAATGCAAACAGAAAATAAGGTGAAAGGAAGCAACACACATCTCTCAATAATAACCTTAAATATTAATGGTCTAAACTCCCCAATCAAAACACATAGACTGGGAGAATGGATTAGGAAACAGAACCCATCTATATGCTGTCTACAAGAAACCCATCTCACCCTCAAGGATAGGCATCGACTTGAAAGAATGGAAAAAAAAATATTCCAAGCAAATGGTACCAAAAAGAAAGCAGGAGTTGCTATTCTAATATCAGACAAAAGAGACTTCAAAGTAAATCTAATCAGAAGAGACAAAGAGGCCCATTGCATCTTTATCAAAGGAACAATTAACCATGAACATTTCACAATCATGAATATATACACACCAAACTCTGGCGCAGCAAACTTTAAAAGCACAATTCTGCAGGACCTCAAGACACAGATTAATCCTAGCACACTAACAGTAGGGGACTTCAATACTCCACTGAGCCCTTTGGACAGGTCAACTGGACAAAGAATAAACAGAGACACATATGAATGAAACAATACAATACACCAAATGGACCTCACAGATATCTACCGAATGTTCCACCCAAATACCAGAGAACATACTTTTTACTCATCACCCCATGGAACATTCTCCAAAACTGACCACATACTGGGACACAGAAAAAAAAAAAACAACTCCACAAATATAAAAGGATCAAAATAATCCCATGCATTCCATCAGACCACACTACAATAAAACACAGTATCAACACCAGAATAAGCCCTACTGTCTACAGGAACACATAGAGACTAAACAACACACTCTTAAACAATGAATGGATTAAGGAAGAAATAAGGAAAGAAATAAAAGTATTCCTGGAACTAAATAAAAAAGACAGTACAACACAACAAACCTATGGGATACTTTAAAAGCAGTCCTAAGAGGGAAATTTGTAGCACTAAGTGCCTACATTAAAAAAAAAAACAAAAAAACAGAAAGAGCACAAATAAATGATCTAACACTGAAAGCACTTGAGAGGCAACAACTGAATCCTAAACCCAATAGACAAGATGAAATAACAAAAATCAGAGCAGAGATCAATAAAATAGAAACAAAGAAAATGATGAAAAGAATCAATGAATCCAAAAGCTGGTTCTTCGAAAGGATAAACAAGATAGATAGACCTCTAGCCCAGTTAACCAAAAGAAAGAACTGCTCCAAATTGTTAGAATTCAAGATGAAAAGGGAAACATCATGACAGACATATTTTAAAAACATATACTCCACTAAATTTGAAAACCTCCGAGAAATGGATGATATCTGAAATCCTGGATTTAACCAAAGCTTACTCAAGAAGATATTGATGGCTTAAACAGACCCATAACATATGAGGAAATCAAAATATGTAATACAATACTTCCCAACTAAAAAAAGCCCAGGCCCAGATGGATTTATGGCAGAGTTCTGTAAAACCTTTAAAGAGGACATACAACCACTATTACTTAAATTGTTCAAAAGAATAGAAACAGAGGGAAATCTCCCAAATCATTTTAATATCCAAACCAGGCAAAGATACAACCAAAAAAGAAAACTATAGGCCCATTTCATTAATGAACATAGATGCAAAAATTCTCAACAAAATACTTGCAAACCACATACAGGCACACATCAAAAAGATCATTCACCATGATCAAGTTGGATTTATACCAGAGATGCAGGGATGGTTCAACATACACAAAACAATAATACCATAAAACACATAAATGGGTTGAAAGACAAAAACCACATGGTTATCTCAATCGCAGAAAAAGCCTTCCACAAAATCCAGCATGACTTCATGTTTAAAGTCTTAGAGGAAATTGGACTGGAGGGAACATTCCTCAACATAATCAAAGCGATATACAGAAAACCCACAACCAACATCATCCTAAATGGGGAAAAATTAGAAGCATTCCCTTTAAAATCAGGAATGCAGCAAGGCTGCCCCCTATCTCCATTCCTCTTCAATATAGTGCTTGAAACACTTGCTATAGCAATAAGACAAGAAAAAGAAATTAAAGAAGTATGAATTGGAAAAGAGGATGTCAAACTATCCCTTTTTGCAGATGATATGATAGTGTACCTAAAGGATGCAAAAAACTCCACCAAGAAACTCCTAGAAACAATCAAGAGTTTCAGTCAAGTAGCTGGATACAAAATTAACCTAGAAAAATCAGAAGCCTTTCTTTATACCAACAACAAACAAATGGAAAAGGAATACAAAGAGATCATCCCATTCACAATAGCCTCAAAAAGAAAAATAATAATAATAAAATACCTTGGAACAAACCTAACCAAAGACACCAAAGATCTCTACAATAAAAATTTTAAATCCCTGAAAAAAGGAGATTGAAGAAACTACCAGAAGATGGAAAGACCTCCCTTGCTCATGGGCTGGAAAAATTAATATAGTAAAAATGTCCATCCTACCAAAACTAATATACAGATTCAATGCAATCCCAACCAAATCCCCATGAGTTTCTTCTCAGACTTAGAAAAAAAATCCTTAAATTCATGTGGAAAAACAAAGGACTCCGGGTAGCCAAAGCAACCCTGAGCAAAAAGAGCAACACAGGAGGGATAACCACACCTGACTTCAAACTATATTACAGGGCTATTATAATAAAAACAGCCTGGTACTGGCACAGAAACAGACAGGTAGATCAATGGAACAAAATTGAAGATTCAAACCTGAGCACATGCCATTTCAGTCACCTCATATTTGAGAAGGGGGCCAAGAAGACTCAATGGAGGAAAGACAGCACCTTCAGCAAATGGTGCTAGCAAAATTGGATTGTCACTTGTAGAACGATGAAGCTGAACCCCTACCTTTCACCATGCACAAAAATCAACTTCAAATGGATCAAAGACCTCAATGTGAAACCAGAAACTCTGAAAATAATAGAAGAAAATGTTGGCAGTAAACTACAAGACATAGGCGTAGGAAAAGACTTCCTAAATCAGACAGCAGATGCACAGGAAATAAGGTCGACAATAGACAAATGGGACCTCATTAAACTCAAAAGCTTCTGTATAGCAAAAGAAAATATCAATGAAGTGAAGAGAAAAATCTTCACCAGTGATACACCAGATAGAGCATTAACATCCAGAATCTATAAATTACTCAGAAATCAAAGGATCAAGAAAAAAAAAACAAAAAAAAACCTGACATTATCAAAAGATAAAGAGCTGAGTAGAGAATTCACAAATGAAGAAGAGAAGATGGCTAAGAAACATCTCAGAAAGCGTTCAACGTCCCTAATAATTATAGAGATGCAAATTAAAACCAGCTTAAGATTTCACTTTATCCTGGTAAGAATGGTCAAGATTAGGAAAACAAATGACACCAAATGCTGGGGAGGTTATGGAGAAAGGAGAACACTCATCCACTGCTGGTGCAAACTCATGCAACCCCTATGGAAATCAGTGTGGAGAACTCTTAAAAGACTAAAAATGAGCCTACCACCTGACCCAGTCATACTACTCCTGGGTATGACAAAGACACATGCACATCTATGTTAATTGCAGCTTTCATCACAATAGCAAAAAGCTGGAAGCAACCCAAATGTCCCTCAACTGACAAGTGGATAGAGAAAATGTGGTACATCTACATAATGGAGTTCTATACAGCAGTAAAGAAAGATGACATGATGAACTTTGCAGGTAAATGGATGGAACTAGAAGACATTATGCTAAGTGAAGTAACACAGTCCCAGAAAAACAAACAATATATGGTGCCCCTCATTTGTGGATGCTAGCACAAAAGCTCTAGTTGCAAGACAAACTGAGTATTGTCTTTGTTATATTTCTTTTTTACATGAGAGCAGCAGTATGGTTAAAAGGCCAATCCCTTAATGGGCTTGAGAATTAATCTACCACTTATGTTCAGATTTTTGTTGTTGTTGTTGTTGTTTAATATATATATAGTTTTAATTTTATTTATTTATTTTTTATGTGTATGAATGTACTGTCTGCATGTAGGTTTGTGCACCCGTGTCATGCAATGCCGCGGAGGTCAGAAGAGGGTGTCGGATTCCCCTGGAACTGGAGCTCTCCTGGAATTGGAGTTACAGACGGTTCTCAGCCGCCATGTGGGGGCTGGGGATCGAACCTGGGTCCTCTGCAAGAGCACTGGTGCTCTTAACCACTAGACCATCTCTCCAGCCCCATTGTTGTTGTTTTTTAAACAAATCTTTTTTTTTTATTTTTTTTCGTACGTGTATGAATGTACTGTCTACATGCAGGTTTGTGCACCTGTGTCGTACAATGCCGCGGAGGTCAGAAGAGGGTGTCAGATTCCTCTGGAACTGGAGTTAAAGACGGTTCTCAGCTGCCACGTGGGTGCTGGGGATCGAACCTGGGTCCTTTGCAAGAGCAGTCAGCGCTCTTAACCACTAGACCATCTCTCCAGCCCCGAGATTTCGTAATACTGGCATATGGGTGGAGGATATGTATGCATATTTTGAAGTAATATAAAATCAAAGGGGGAAAATGTGGGGGGAAAAGACTGAGAGAAAGATGCAAGACATGCATGGCAGAATGTAGGAGCAGGTGGGGCAGGGGCATGGAGAGGGGAATATGAACTGAGTAATGATGTATGAAATATGCAAAACGTCAATTAAAAAATCTAAAAAATTTTCAGTTGATGTTCAAGTTTGTTGAGTTTTTTTTTTCCTTATTTAAGTCAGCTTGAGTAAGTCTGCTGTTGACTTCTAGTAAATTGAAAAACATATCGTATTTTTTAGCTTTAGGGTTTTTTAATAATTTCTATTACTTTGTTAATGTTCTAATTTTGTCCATATATTCTTTTACTGATTCCCTTTGACCCTTTATTTGTGTTTCTCCTCAAGTTCTTATACTATATATTTAGTGCACTTGTTATAAAGTCTTTGTCAAGTAAAAACAAAAAACTCTGTTTACAGCCTAAGTTGGAAAGTTATTAAAAAATAGTATACAAAAATAAGTTTGACGGAAAACATCAGCTTAAAAAACGCAAATTGGTGTCGAATGAAATAGTTCCCTTACAGTTTGAGTTTCATCCTGTGCACCTGCAAGGTAGAAAGAACCAACTTCTGGAAGCTGTCCTCTGACCTCTATACATAAGACATGGCACACCCACAAACACATACATGTACTCATGGACATGAAATAAATAAAATATACCTGCATTCATTATTAGGATTACAAACTCGTACAATCACCACTGTGGAAATTAGTGTTGAGAACCCTTAAAATAACCTATGATCCACCGGGCGTGGTGGCGCACGCCTTTAATCCTAGCACTTGGGAGGCAGAGGCAGGTGGATCTTTGTGAGTTCAAGGCTAGCCTGGTCTACAAAGACAGTTCCAGGACAGCCTGGGGCTACAGGGAGACCCTGTCTTGAAAAGACAGAAAAAAACAAAAACAAAAAAACAAACCTATGATCCAAAGGATTCATCCTACTGCAGAGATATTTGCACAAACATTTGTTGCTTCTCTTTTCCATAACTGGTTGATGGAAACAACCTAAATGTCCCTCAGGTGATGATTGGATTATGAAAATGTGACACATTTACACAATGGAATTCTACTCAGTGGTAAAGAAAAATAAAAACATGAAATTTATTTGTAAATAGTTGGAACAACAACAAAAAACCTAAAGGGACCAATGACAATGGATTTGTTCAAAGGAGTAACCAAAACAGTAAACTTCTGCATTGAAAAAGTTAAAAAAGACTAAGAAAAAGATGGAAGACAGGACTTAACATCTATGACAGAATGCATGAGAGCTGGGGGGGTTGGATGGGGAAATGGGTCTAAATTTGATTGGGAAAGGTTGTATGAAATACACAAAAACTCAATAAAAAAAATTAAGAAAAAGAGAACAAGAGCATAATTATGAGAAATTATAAGAGGGAGAGTATACAGTGGGAGGCCAGCAAAGGAGACTGGAAAGTGGAGGCCGCCCAGGACACAGTTCACGGGGAAGTGGACACTGAATGGGGACGGTTCGGAGAGAAGAGTGGTTTGCAATCTACCTTGGAAAGGGAGGTGGGTATCGGAAGGGTTGGGATGTCATGATGGGAAGCTGCTGGGGTAGACTGACTGAAAGAGGGCAGGACCCAGCCCTGGGCCTCGGCAGACCTCCTCCCATGAGTGTCCAAAGTGACCATTCTCCAGGGTGGAAAAGGGACTGTGCACTACTGTTCTGCCAAGGTTCAGCCACGTTCTAGGAGCAGGTGACAATGCTGGCTTTCAAAACGACCAGTCTTTTCTGCTTTAGGCACAGATGCTCAGTTATAATTGGAGTGGAGGACAGGAAAAGACAAAGACAAACCCGATATAAACTGTACCCAGGGAATTCACTCCTGTCCGTCTGGCCCCTACAACTCCCCAGGGCTGAAAGAAGAGTAACAATATGGCTCTGGGGGAGGTGGGAGGGATGCTGGGGTTTGAACCCAGGGCTTTGTATATGTTAGGCAAGCACTTGATCAACTGTATTCAATCCCAGCTAATGAGACTTCTAGTAGAGAAGAGGCCTCCTTTTCCACACTACTGACTTCCATCTAGGAGCGGTCCATCTCCTGGCTGGATGGAGCCTTGGCTCTGCTGTGTGAAACAAATTTAAGAACAAAATATGTTGAGTTTTCTGTTTGGCTTTGTTTCTTGATCAGGGTCTTGCCATGTACCCCAGGCTGCCTTGAATGCATGATCTTTCTGCCTCAGCCTTCCGAGTGCCGAGATCATAGACAGGTGCCATCGTATCAGCCTACCTGGCTTAGAAAAACTTTATTTTGTGCTGCCAGCATGAGGATCTGAGTTCAGATCCCCAGAACAGTAAATGCTGGGCAGCCATGGCAGCCTGCCTGTAATTCCAACTCCAGAAGGCAAAGACAAGAGACCTGCGAGCCAGCTGCTGAGCCAGACTCTGCTCATCCTTGAGTGCTGGGTTCAATTAAGAGAACCTGTCTCAAAGCATAAAGTGGAGAGTGACTGAGAAAAATATCAGATGTCAGGCATGTCCCCCAACATACATGTATGTACACCTAAACATGTCCACATATACACGTGTATCCATACACACATGCAAGCACACCACACACATAGGCAAAGAACAATTTAGATCTGTTTCAACTGAAGGAGACAACACGGCAAGTCAGTATTTAGCTAAATAAGCAAGCAACTCACTGAAACAATGAAGATTAAAATTTATGGACAACAAAGTATCTCCTACAGGAGAAAATGTATGAAACAGACACCGGGGTAGGTGGCCCTGTTTGGCCTTTGTCCCAGTCCACCTACCCAAAGATAAATGTCTCTCTACATATAGGATACATACAATCCTCTTCTTCCAAGTCTTGCTAAAGTCTGGAGTCATTCCTAAACTAGTGAAAAGAAAGCTGCAAAGCAGTTACTAATCATTAAAGGAAATCAGACACTTAGGTGCTTTCTGATCTGACAGCAGAGGAAATAAGGTAATGGAGGTGGGGTAGGGATGGGCAAGAGGAGGCTGGAGGCCTGGTCGGGTGATGAGCACTCAGAAACAACCAGGAAGCTCAGTGCTGTTCCACATTACCAGCTGGCTCACCTGTGTTTACATACAAGCGTGTCCTTGTGTGTGAAGAATAACTTTTTTTCCCAGCTTGGCCCTAGTTCCCACAAGACTCATTCACCTTGGCCTTACCGCTCTGGGAGTTCTCAAATGTCTCCCATTTGCATTTTCCTTTAATTTTTAAGATTTATTTTTATTGGGGCTGGAGAGAAGGCTCAGCAGATAAGAGGCCTGGATGCTCTTGTAGAGGACCTGGGTTCAGTTCCCAGAACCCACATGGCAGCTAACAACTGCCTGTAACTCCAGTTCCAAGGTATCTGATGCCCTCTTCTGACCACCAGGACACTACACGTACATGGTACACACACACACACACACACACACACACACACACACACACACACGTAAAATACTCATACATAATGATTTTCTTATTTGAAAAAAGATTCTTTTAAATGATGTGTGGGTGTGTGCATATGCAAACAGACGCCAGAGGAGACCAGAGGCATCAGATAACACACAGTTGGAGTTACAGGTTTCAAGCTCACCAAGATGGGTGCTGACAACCAAGTTCAGGCCCCCTCTGAGAAAAGAACATACTCTAAACCACTGACCTATCTCTCCATATCCCTGCTGCATTTTATTTATTTTAATCACTGAAAGGCTCACCTTTCTGCCACAGTACTTACTAGGATTTTTAGGCCTGTTCAGCTTTGCTATTTCTCCCACTACGGGGACTATATATCTTGCTTACTCAATTAGAAAAACACTCTTGTCACATTTCCAACCCTCTCTGGCCTCTCTGCTGATAACCTTTTCTTCCACTAGTAAATTGAGAAAGTTCTATGAAGATATTGCTCAAGACCTTTAAGCATGAAGGTAAAAGTGTACACCAGAAGGATCCTTAAGTGAGAAAGAATCGCTCAATGCTAGCAACGCTGCCTCCTTCTTAGACATCTGGAGGAACTGCCCACACCCCTCCTTCCATGAAATCAAACACATGAACTCAGGAGAGGGGTGGGTAGAGAGATTCCCATCAGCAATCTGGAATGTGTGTGAATTCTCCATCTTCCTATGCAGCACTCAACAAAGGTAACTTAACCCACCTTATCAGTCTTAAGGTTTAGTTATCTGAGTAGGAAAATGGGCTTACTCCTCAAACTCAGGAGAAACAAATAACAATGGCCCTTTGTCTTCTGAGGGTGAGGAGATACTTGCAGACCTAACTTGAGAATCAACATTATTCTTTTTTTTTTTTTTGGTCTTTTCGAGACAGGGTCTCCCTGTAGCCCCAGCTGTTCTGGAACTCACACTGTAGACCAGGCTGGCCTTGAACATACAAAGATCCGCTTGCCTCTACCTCCCAAGTGCTAGGATTAAAGGCGTCGCCACAACGCCCGGCTCAACATTATTCTTTAAAACCATAGTAACCCCTCAGCATCTGCATGAGAGTGGCATGTTCGCACACAGACACAGGAGAATGCTGGAGGTGGGAAGGAAAGCCCATAGCAGTCCTCTCTGGAGGGCTGAGTTCTTGGGGGTAATCCTCCGTTTCTTTTACATTTCACTGTTTTACTTATGTCCGTGCAATGCTTCCTAACTGCCTCAAGTCCTTTCTTCTACTATGGGGTTCTTCAAGTTTCCTCTACACTGTTCTACTCAAATTAGAACTTAGATTAGGTCTTGAATCTATGCGACATCAGGGATTTGGTCTCTGATACAGATTTCTTGGACTGCTCTTGAACTCTGGGTATAAACTATGATGGTAAATTGTCAGTGTAGAAGCAGGAGGCTGACAACACTGTAGAAAGGCTCTCATCAAAGGCAGTGCTGGAGAACTCATTCACATCAGTTAAACAGCAAATTATGACACAGCATTTGTGTACAAGACAACAATCTGTAACCATGAGGCTGTGTTAACTCTTTGAGCAATAAAATTATGCCTTGCTATACAGGAAGCAGAAACTTCATGCACTCCTTCTGAGGTCAAAACAACAACAGATATGGCTAAAGCCAAGACAGGATAATGACCCAAATCAAATACCTTCAGAGAAATTCAACTGATTCATACTCCATGTAATTTATTTCATAAAACAGGGTCTCTGGGTGGTGGAGACATGTCTCAGCAGTTAACAGAACCCACTGGCTGCTCTTGCACAAGACCTGGGTTCAATTCCCAGTACTCATATGGGGGCTAACAACAGTTCATAATTCCAGTTCCAGGGGATCCAATGCTCTCTTCTCCATAGGTGTTGCAAGACATTGGTGCACTTACATATATGCATGGGTGCACTTACATATACTCATACACATAAAATAAAAATAATAAAATATTTTATAAAAACAAAAAACAAGGTCTCTGAATACTGTGGGAAATATTTTCTGATTTCCTCATACAAACACAACAAACCTTGATCCTCCGCAGGAAATCACACTGAAAGACACTTAACAAAAGATATTCAAAGAAATACAGGGGCTTAAATGGTTTTTAAACCCCTGCAATAAACAGATACTTACCCAAACACCCAGCACTGTGTACCCACACGCTTGCATTGCGTGTCGGTGAGGTAAGCGTAGTATTGTCTGAAAGAACAGAATTGGGATTCAGTGAGGACTTCTGGAAGACCAAGGCCATACATAATGATGTCACTCTGACAGAGGGAATATGAAACCTATTGTGCCCTGCTTGCTATACTCAAGGTGCTGGGTCTAGTCCACTCTGGGAAGTAGAAAACTAGTTTGAAACATTCCTGTTAGGGATTCAGAACTGGGGTCAGGTGAGAGTGAGGCAACTCAGCTTACAGAGCCATGCTGTGGGCAAAAGCAGCCTTGGCCCAGCTGCATTCATTCCCACAGCTGAAGCAAGACAGCCTGGGGCTGACCCAGCCTCTCTGTAGAGGCCACTCTAGAGGGTCAACCTCAGGCTTCTTCTACTGTCCCCTATGGCACATCACACGATGGGTGCTGAGCAGAGCCAGGAGACAAAACTCTATACATTCTTGACTCTCAGAGACAGGAGGGGCCCAGCTGCACTTCACCAACGCTGCATGCTATAACCTAAATGTTGCTGACAAGCAAGGGGTATACAAATGGCTCAGCAGCAGCAGTCAGCAGAACTAATCATGCTCTGAGCCACAGATTCCATTTAGATTTTCCAATTGCCACATTAAGATAAAGAGGACAGATAAAATTCACTTCAATAGAGTGACCAGTATTTAAACCGATATTAAAATACCAGAATGAGTCTTTTATACTGCACTAACTGTTTGAAATCTGGTGTGTTTATGTACAATAGACTTGGATGTGGACTGTCGATATTTCTAAGAGTTCAATAGCCATGTTTGGTGAGTGGCTGCCAAATAGGACAGTGTGGCTTTGAGTCTCCGCCTTTGGAGGGACAGGTGAAACAAGAGCTTACCTTGGGGCTGGGGGTGGCGGAGTGGTCAGAGGTTCCCCTGATGATTTGAGAAACTCTATAGCAAAGGTGTACAATACATGCTTGCAAAATCTGACATGAGAACCCTTGGGATTCAGATACTTAATTCTCGTCCAAGAATTACGACCGACTCATCTCAAAGTCCCCAGTAAACAACTCTGTGTGCAGGGTCTCTTCTCCTTTTACTTACTGTTCATCACCTGATAGCTTTTACAAATACCAGCTACACCGCCTTCCAGCTGCACTGCTCCCCTCATCCTGAGCTTTATATTAGCAGAAGCATGTTCATTAGGTGCTTCCGAAAGCTGATTCGTGGGAGTCTCAGGAAAAATGAAGAAATGGCAGTGGTGATACGAATTTCCAGGATTTACCCTGAGCCCTGTGCATTCTCTCTCCGAGTTTGCTAAATGATGCTACATTAAAATTCACAAGAGCACATCTATGTTTCAAAGTCACTTAAACAACCTTCTTGCATAAGAACTGCTCAAGCAATATAAACACTCAAAAAATGGCTAAGTTTAAGCAAAAAAGGAATCATGTAGAAAAACTTTGGAGCTCTCAAAAGTTGAAAACATTTGTTGTGTCACTTTTCCCAGGGAGTCTACTTCTATTTACCCCAGATCGCAAAAGCAACAAAAGGCTAAAAAATGATTCTCCCCAGATCTAGCTTAACGTACCAATGAGTTTACTGGGAGTTACTTACGAGAGCACGAGGAGGGAAGCTACTTAAAGGAACACAGGCAACTTACAGGCAGCACCACCAGTGTCCCCCTCTCTCTAGCCAGGAACTGCTAACTGCTTATATATCCTGACTGGGAAGGGGCTCATGATGCAGGGAATCCCAGATGATCTGACTTGAAAAGAGCTATAGCCATGTAATGTCTGGGGCACAGAGCTGCACAACACCAGTGGATTTTCAGATTCTAGCTTTTATTTTGGAATGTTAACAGTGCTGAAATTCCATGGTAAATCAGTTGGGATTTGCTATTTGGTGTTTTAAGATTAATTTTCGGGGCTGGAGAAAAGGCTCAGCGGTTAAGAGCACTGTCTGCTCTTGCAGAAGACCCAGGTTCAATTCCCAGCATCCACAAGGTGGCTAAGAACCACTTTAGGCCGGGCATGGTGGCCCACACCTTTAATCCCAGTACTCGGGAGGCAGAGGCAGGCGGTTCTCTGTGAGTTCAAGGCCAGCCTGGTCTACATAGCGAGCTCCAGGCCAGCTGGGACTAAAGGGAGACCCTGTCTCAAAAAGAGCCAAAAAAAAGAAAAAGAAAAAAAGAAAAAAAAAGAAAAGGATTTGTTGATTGCTCTTAATTTTTTTTTTTTTTAAATAACTGTGAGTTCTGAAACTAAGTTATATTTTAAGTGAGGAGTGGGTGGGGAGAGAACACAGCACCAAGCCATTAAAGAAAACCAGCATTTACAAGGCAAGGCCCCTGGCCTGTGAGATCTAGAGCCCGGCTGGCTTACCAACTGTCACTTTCCTGTTTGGGTCATAATAAAAAGGTGAGATGGAATTCTGGGTTTAATTCTACAAGACTTGGACTTATTTGGTTTGTTTTGTTCAATCCAAGATCCAGGGATGATTTCTCTAATGTTATTTTTTGGTGTTGGTATTGGTGATGATAAAGGTGACAGGAGCTGCTTGCTGGCGGGGTCTCTCCTTTTTTATTTTATTTTATTATTATTATTATTTGGACATCTTTTCAAAGGAGCCCTTCTACTCGTGTGATTCAAACCCATATTGAAAAGGACAAACTGGGCTGGTAAGATGGTTCAGCAGGTAAAGGCACTTGCCACCAAGTCTGGTAACCTGAGTTGCATCACCAGGGTCCATATGGTAGAAGGAGATAACTAAGTTCCCCAGGTTTTCCTCTGACCTCCACATGCATGCCATTGCACACATGTGCTTACACATGTATACAGACATAAACAGATATAAAGACAGATGATAACGTAAATAATCCTATGGCTTTTGAAGCTCATTTAATCGCTTAGTTTTTCTTTGTGTCTTCAGCAGATCTTTATGTGGCTATCGACTGAGACCTGAACTCCACATGAGTTATAAAATATACATACTTTGCTAAACAAAAAACTAAACCAAGTGGCAAAGTTCTGCTTTCAACTGCCCTGGATCAATGTCCATGAGGGACAGTGAATGACATCCCTCCTCTGGCCCTATATGAGGGGAGGAGAATTGGCACAGATATCCAATGGCTGTCCTGGAAGGTTACAAGGGTGTTCTGAAAACGAAATTAGCCTAACTGAATCTCAAAAGTCTCTTTCTAAAAGCAATGTTATTCATGACTGGAATTCTACCATAAAAACTTCTGTGCTTACCAATAACCTCATTTTAGGAAACCTCAGTGTCACCTTCAGTATTTTATCACAGAATATGAGAGCAGAGAACCAGTAGTGACAGACTGTACAGGAGTTTGGAAGTACTGAACAGTCCTATGAGTGTGACACTGAGTAATCTCTTTTTAAAACCTGTACTAATGTACTGAGGTCTCAGGGCAAAACATTTCCTTCACGTCCTATACATAATTATTTAGAATGGCATTTTCATAGAAAATCTGCTACTTGGTGTGACTGCCCTGCTGGGCAAGAAAGCTTCAAGTAGATTCATGCTTACAAGGCTGGGAGGAATTACCTCACTGTGGGAGCCGTGATGCAGCCGATGAAGAGAATTCTACACCAACTTAAGGGATGGCTGGCTTGGAACACAAAGATGTGCTTCAAGAAGAAGGTATTCAACTCAGTCAGCTGAAAAGAAGGAGAGATTAGTCATCCTGGTATGTCGGGCTAGGTCATAAGCACACATTCCTCAAATAGACATTCTAGAGCTAAAAATAACCAGTAAGTCGGGAGCATTTCAGAAAATAAGTGGGGGTCTCCCAGGGGTTGACACCTAAACTAGTAACAGCTAGTTCATGAGCACTGACCGACTGGGGGCTGGGGGCTGGGGCAGTGGGAGGGGTGTTCAAGGCTTGATTATTGGCTATTTGTCATGCTTTCTCTTTTGCTCTGTTTTGCTTTACTGCCACTTGGCGCATGTCTGTGATCTGCTGAGACTGTCAGGACAGGCTGCTTTGAACCCAGCAGCAACCATGAAAACTGGTGCTGTGTAGCTTTATGGAAATAAAGTCAGGTCTAAAGAAGGACCAAGTTCAGATAAATTTAAGTCCTACCCAGAGGCTGGAGGTGCATCTGAGAGAAGCTCCAGATCGGCTTCTGAGACGTGACTGCGTGACTTCGGAGGGGAGCGGCATGCCTCAGACAGACCCATCTTTGACTGAAGAGGTCTCTCGAAGCAGATACATAGGTGGACTGCCATTCCCCCTAAGGCTAATGGTGCTTTTGCCTGAGGTCAGCACCCTAGCTCAGTGTTTGACACTGCACCCTTAGGAGAACCACAAAAGCCCCTACAGCTACGATATGACTGCTCTCTGTCCAGAGCCTTGGGTCCACATCCTTAAAGGGGACGCAGACCATGGGAAAGGTCAGCGTGCTTTGAGACCATACCACGATGGACTGGCAGGCATGTTTCTTAGGCACGTGTTGTTTTCCCATACCACTAACTTCAAGGACATAGGATAAGCAGACTGGGTAGTACTACATATAGACAGCTGATCACAGCACAGTGCTCAAGACCACAGGACAGGAGTGCTTCAAAGAAAACCAAAAGGGTAGTTCCATTCTGGACGCTACACTATCTCACCTTGGCAAATCCATTCACACCTAATAATAATAATAATAATAATGCAAAGCTCAATGCCAACCTATGTATAATGTCATTTTTATAAATAACTGTCCTTCAGTATCTGTGAGGGATACGTTGACACTCCATGGACACCATGGATTCTATACTCTGCACCACAAAAATTAAAACTACATAAAAATAAAAGGAGAAAGAAAAGCCTTCTCCTTATTCCTCTGGTTTGGAAAATGACTACAGAGCAATGCCATGTGTAATTCACTGGGTAACAGATGCTAAATAGGGCCTTTCCTAGGCAATATAGGTTTCTAATTTGTAATTCAGAGATTCATATTTTAAAAGCTCTCCACAGAGAAGCAAGTCCTCAGAGTAGCCTTGCTGTTTAGTCTGCACGCCAGCTGCAGAATGTCTTCTCAAGTATCTACTGAGGTGCAATGTAAACTACCATTAATTCCAATTCCAAGAAGGTTTATGGTTTTGTTCTTTTGGGTATCTGTAAGATTACCTGCCAGATGATCATGAAAAGGTATATCCCAGCTACTCTCTGAAAGGAAGACTTAGGGTCAAACCACCTGACGTAAGTCCAGCTTGCAGGAGTGAACTGCAGCACAGCACGTTTGATCTTCCCCGTGGTGGTATGGATGTCCCTGGAGGAAGAGGATGTCTCCCGTGAAAATCCAAAGACACAGAAAAAAGGAGGGAGGGGAAAACTGTACTGGTGATGTTCCAGCAGATGCTCAGAACAGAGAGCCCTCTGCATTGGAAGAAGTCAAGCAAAGATCTCTCCATTCACAGATGCCACAAGGGAATAAGATGGGGACTTCAGTGATTATGGGCAGGGTCAGGAGAAGGCTGCTTGTAAGCTGGTGTCAAAAGCAGAGGACAGGCAATAAAGACACAGTTCGGAATCTGTCCAAGAAGAATGTAGATGCTACTGCCACTTGCTGTGTATCTCCCAGGGATGTTGTTTTGGTAACATGGTCCCTGTTTCATGTTCTTGAGTGCACCAATGTTCTTTTTGGAAACCTCACCTTTTTCCCCCCAGAGTTTGGTCTGACAGTAATGTTTAACTTTTCCTGGGTTTAATCCTAGGAATCACTCATTCACGTTCCCTGACTCATGACAGAAACAATGAGCCCCACATATTATAAATGAGAAGATTTAGAATCAAAGGGCAGCTGGCTATTGCAGACCAGCCTTGTTAGCACCAGAGCCTGATATAATCCCAACCTTCATGCTAGTTTAGGAGAGCCAAATCCAAGGCAAATATCACCTAATACTGGGCAGGGAGTCTAATTCAACAAATATTTATACAGAGGATGTTTATGTCTTAGACTATAGGGTCAGTGCTGAAGACACAAGAAATGATCAGACCTTTCCCTCTGGAGGGAGAGCAGTGGAGGAGTGGAGGAAACCAGGTCTGCTTTTTTATGGACCTGCCAGCTCATCCACAGGGATGCACTGGAGAGATATCAGAGACTGCCCCAAAATAAACATGAACAACAAAGGATCTACATTTTTAAAATGCCAAAGGTAACAAGGGAAGACCTAGAAAAACAGAAAAAGAAAAACATCCTGGTTCAGAAGCAGAATATTTAGTATAGTGAAAAAAAAATCAATTTATTCTATATTCATTTACAGATTTAATGTGGCTTAAAAATACCGATTTACTTGTTCAGCAGTACGCTTATGCTTTGACATCTTGACAAAAATGATTCTAAGTTTAATATGAAGGACAAAGGGATAAAAATAGGTTAAGTATTGTGGCTGTGCTTGAGTTGGCCTGGCATAAATCCAGACTCCACTGCTTGGTGGTTGTGTGTCCTTAGGCAAATCGCCAAACCTGACCCTCAGGATTGCCATCGACCAAATGGGAGTAGCAGTCTAGTCTATCCAAAGGGCTGAGGCAAGGCTCGGTCCACGGTGACACTCTGCCTCACTTGCTTCGAGCAGTACCAGCCCCAATACTTTGGTTACATGAAAAAGGCCTCTCAAGTCTGTGGGCAAGGAAAGATTATTACTAGAACTAGGATAAACTGGCTAATTAAAGGCAAAGGTGTGAAATCTACCCTTTGCACCACATACCAAAATAAGCCCGGGATAGCATGAGCATGGTGATGCAGGCCTAGAATCACAGTACTCAGAAGGCTAGGTCAGGAGAAGCAAGCTAAGGTCAGCCTGAGCTACACAGTGAGATCCTATCTCAAACCACCAAACAACAAACAAAAAAGGTGAGAAAGATTTATTACTTCTAAAGAAAAAGACATTATCCACTTGGGAGGCAGAGGCAGGCAGATCTTTGTGAGTTCAAGGCCAGCCTGGTCTACAGAGTGAGTTCCAGGACAGCTGGGACTACAGGGAGACCCTGTCTCGAAAAGACCAAAAAAAAAAAAAAAGAAAGAAAAAGTCATTACTAAAGCTACTGA
>VZQC01005655.1:1581027-1608440 GCA_009823505.1 Rhizomys pruinosus | reverse complement strand
CGAGCATCCCAGAGAGGACAGACAGTAAGATCGAGAGTGACCACTGTAAGAGGGAGAATAGGAGGGATGAGCATCCCAGAGAGGGCCGACAGTAAGACCGAGAGCGACCACTGTAAGAGGCAGAATAGGAGGGACGAGCATCCCAGAGAGGGCCGACAGTAAGACCGAGAGTGACCACTGTAAGAGGGAGAATAGGAGAGACGAGCATCCCAGAGAGGGCCGACAGTAAGACCGAGAGTGACCACTGTAAGAGGGAGAATAGGAGGGACGAGCATCCCAGAGAGGGCCGACAGTAAGACCGAGAGTGACCACTGTAAGAGGGAGAATAGGAGAGACGAGCATCCCAGAGAGGGCCGACAGTAAGATCGAGAGTGGCCACTGTAAGAGGGAGAATAGAAGGGACCAGCATTCCAGAGAGGGCCGACAGTAAGACCGAGAGTGACCACTGTAAGAGGGAGAATAGGAGGGACGAGCATTCCAGAGAGGGCCGACAGTAAGATCGAGAGTGGAGCAAAGGTCTCTTTCAGAAGCATTTCTGTGCAAAATAAAGGGTGTTATTAGTGTGTCCACAGCAGCATGCCCTGAGTGCAGACCCAACTGAAGGTGAAACTGCAAAGACCATGCAGGGAATCCTCTGTAGAGATGAGGATGCCGTCATGAGTAATGCACTGAACACTGCAGCAGCATCCCTGAAAGACTACACAGGGAATTCTCTGTAGAGATGAGGATGCTGTCATGAGTAATGCACCGAACATTGCGAAGGTACAGCAGCCATGAAAGCATTTTGTAAGCAGGAAGCAACATAAAAACAGGGAATTTTCTCCTTGATGTGCCTGCAACTGAGAAGCCAGGACAGCTACTGCATGACAGGGCTGTGGTGCTTCCCGGGTTCTAAGCCACCAGCCAAAACCAGAACACAGGTCCTGAGACTAGGATGAGAGAAACCGCAGCAGCCAGTGACATACACATTTGCCAAAACTATGTCCAAGAGTTTCCATGGAAAATGTCCTTGGCCTAAAGGTTTCCTGGGAAGTACCAAATTCTGGGCCAAGCTGTACCCCCAAGAGATGGGAGTCTGAGGAGCAGGGGAGCCAGAGAATTGTGGAGCGCCTGTGGTGTGTAAGGTACAGTATTTAGGTCTGGGACATGCACACCTGAGTTTATCCTCTTGAGAGAGCAAACAGGTGCCTATCACAAGTCTAAAATGTGTTTCAGAGGTGAAAGACATGACACTTTTTCTGGTTTTAAACATGGAATGTCGTTAGTGGGGGGTGGAGAAAGCATTCCTTCAGAAGCAGAGCTAGGGAGACAGCAGGTGAGTATGGAAAGAGAGAGAAGGGCTGGGCCCAGGGCTCTGGTGGACAGTGGTACCAGGTCTTTAGAAACATGAACAGTGAAGACACCTGGAGGGAAAGCTTGAGACAGGTTCAGTGAGGCCAGGCTAGGAGGCAGCAGTCAGTAACTCCTGAACCTTACAGACTGACGAAAAACAATTATTCCATTTCAAGAGTAACGGATTACTGAAGAGTATGTAGGAAGAAGGGGGTCTTGATCTAGTGGGCATCTGAAAAGGGTTCCTTTGGCTACACAGTGAAGATAAACACATCGCACAAGCGATGGATCAGATGTGACTGGGAGAAGGGATGGAAGCCTTCAGTGGCTGTATGTGTTCAGGACTTGGGGACCACAGGACACAGGGGACCACAGGACGCAGGGGACTGGCACACAGAAGGGGCAGCAGATGCCCCTGCAGGGTGCATGAGGGAAAGCAAGGAGGCTGAGAAAGGCCAGCTGTTCTGCACGGTCACAAGGCAGCTGGACGAAGACGCCTGGAGTCTGAGGTAGAATGTGGTCTAATGGTAGGAAGGCAAGCTTTGGTTCTATAAACCGAGCTGAGCTCAGCTCCGTCTCTCTATGCAATGGGAATGCATATGCATGGCTTTCCCTGTTGACCGGGAGGACTGGTAATGCACATAAGAGGCTGAACTCTGCTATGGATGAGCTGCACCTCATCTTCTCAAGATTCCCAAACCTTGGCCTCCAGTGTCTCAGAAGGAGATGCCATCATCGCAGAGGTCACCACTTAAGATGAGGTCATAGTGAAGTAGAGTGAGTCCTAATCTATTTATGACTCATGTTCTTATACAAAGAATTGCAGGAGAGCTCAGACAAAAGCAGGTGGAGGGTCACCTGATGAAGTCAGAGATTAGAGTGATGCAAAGGAATGCCAACGAGTGCCAGCCAAGTGGGCAAAGACAAGAGAGAGGCCTCGGAAGGGTCTCCAAAGCAGCCCTCAGAAGGGGGCAGCCATGCCTACAGTTCAGTCCCAGACTCCGGAGCCTCCCAAACCAGGAGCACATTGATGGAAGCTCACCTAAGGACAGTGGGAAATGCTCTGTGCACGAGATCAAACTCTGCTCACTGGGAATGATTAGTAACGTAAAACTGAACAGTAATGAAGCTGCTCCCCAATTTTCATTTTGTTAACAGTTTCTCAAGAGTGTTCTTTGCCATTGAGACAAGCTTTTGATACCAGATTATGGACCTCTACTTAGGATGGCCCTGTGATCTAGAGCCCCTAACTCTGGTGGTGAAGTGACTCCGTTACTTCTGCACACATTTCATTTTCATTTCTTTATCTCACTTTGGACTTTAACTCCCTTTTTTAGCTTTGTTTCATTTTTTTTTTTTTTCTGTTCAAGACTTATGTTACAGGAACATATTGCGTTAAGTACACAAACAGTTTTGATTAGTTCCTGCTATTTAAACAAAGGTATAAAATATTGTCATAAGATAGTATAAATCCCATTTTGTACCCCGGGGTGGAGGACTGACTACTGCCTGACACCTCGCTGCTTCTTCTATGCACCGAGAGCTCTAGGGAATGTCGGGACCCCGTCCATGGCTTACCTCGGTCAGTTCCCAGGTGATACTGATTGTCCAGCAGAGCCCATAACTACGGATCAACAAGGCCTTCATGGCCCAGCCCCAGAAATGCCCAAATGCAAATATATCAAAGTGGCTGACGATCCTCTCCCAGGTGATCACGTGGCAGTTCACAGCATACTCCTGGTTGACATAAAAAGGGAACTAACAGTTAGTGGAGCTCTAGAAACCAACCTGCTTCTAGGATTCCTGCAGTCAATAAAGAGAATGTTAGGACCCTGACAACTCCTGTGCACACGCCCTTTCAATCTAAAGCAAGCTTCAATGGCAAGATTCTTTTTTTTTTATTAATTTTATTTATTTCTGTATGTGTATGAATGTACTGCCTGCATGCAAGTTTGTGCACCCGTGTCGTGCAACGCCGCGGAGGTCAGAAGAGGGTGTTGGATTCCCCTGGAACTGGAGTTCTCCTGGAATTGGAGTTTCAGATGGTTCTCAGCCGCCATGTGGGTGCTGGGGATCGAACCCAGGTCCTCAGTAAGAGCGGTCGGCACTCTTAACGCTAGGCCATCTCTCCAGCCCCAACGGCAAGATTCTTAAAGTACATTATTAGCTTAAAAGGGAATTATTTACAAGTGAGAGTTTATAATTATTAACTTACAAATGAAAACTGCTTTGCTCTAAATTGCAACACTAGGTTAAAATGGGAAGGAAAGAGCTGGACAAAGGCTCGGTGCATTTGTAAGAAGGGGCATCCCGCTGGGCGTGGTGGCACATGTCTTTAATCCCAGCACTCCAGAGGGAGGCAGGCGGATCTCTGTGAGTTCAAAGCCAGCCTGGTCTACATAGCAAATTCCAGGGCAGCTGAGGCTACAGGGAGGCCCTGTCTCAAAAAGAAAAAAAAAAAAGAGTGGCATCTCCAGACCACTCGAACACTAGCAACTGGGAAAGCCAGCAAGCAGAAGCATAACGAATCAGGGATCCCAGCAGATTTGGAAATTTAAAAATAGCCTAGCGGTTAAGAGCACTGACTGCTCTTGCAGAGGACCCGGGTTCGATCCCCAGCACCCACATGGCGGCTGAGAACCGTCTGTAACTCCATTTCCAGGAGAACTCCAGTTCCAGGGGAGTCCGAGACCCTCTTCTGACCTCGGCGGCATTGCACGACACGGGTGCGCAAACCTACATGCAGACAGTACACTCATACACATACAAAAATAAATAAATTTTTAAAAATAAATAAATTAAAAAAAAATAATTTTTTTCTTAAATCATGGATTAAGGAATAAATCATAACCGAACATTCGAAAATTACCAACAGCAATAAAAATGCTGAGGATACAGATATGAGAATTCTGGGGAAAATGGAAATCCTGAACCACTTCACTGGAAAACAGCTACTCATTCAACCAGACAAGCCCCTACCCCAAGCCATGTAACACTGCATAAACTCAGTGCTAAAAATTCCAAGCATTTAAGAACACTAGTTCTATTTCTAATTTTAACTCTGCATGTATATTTTTAACTAATTTTAAATCATATTTGTTACATAAGTAGTTATCGTATGACTTGGGGTTCTCTCTTTTATAAACCCTTTCTCCCCAACAGTCTGATGATCAGCAGTAAGAATTAGAAAACAGGTCCCTCTGTAGCCAAATGGAGACACCGCTATGAGCTGTGAGATGGTAAAACCCAGCAATGATGCTTTTCATTATTGTTTAATAATCCGTATAGGTGTGTATGCGGGTGAATGTAGGCACCCGCAAGTCCAGAAGAGGCTGCAACTCCTCTGCAGTTACAGGCAGTTGTGAGCTGCCCAACATGGGTGCTGGGAACCAAGCCCAGGTCCTCTGCAAGAGAAGCAAGTGCTCCTAACCACTGAAGCATCTTTCCAGCCCAGAAACAACACTTTTCTTTTCTTAATACTTTTATTGATGATTTGTATATTTCATTCATTATCTTTCAGTCCAATTTAGACACATTCCCCTCTCCCTGCCCTCCCCACCCCTGTTCATGCCTTCGGTCATACATGTCTTGTATCTTTCAGTCTTTCCAAAGTTTTTCCCTGCAGAGGCTTGTTGTTTGGGGCAGTGTTTAACTATACCAACACTTTTTACAATAGGAGACTAGCTCAGGGCTTTCCAGTTTCCTCTGAGCCCTGCGCACCCTACTTACTTCTGGGATACTATGTATTCTAGTGTGAAATGCTGAAAGAACATTTTTAATGGATTTTTTGAGAAGCAGTGGGATATCATATTACTATGTATAAGTAGGGAATCTAGAGAAGAATAAAAATTCAACAAGGTTAAGCCAAGGCTTAAAAACACAAAGGGCCCTGCACTCCAGAGACCTTTCCCCTGCAAAGGCAAGTTCTTGTTACAGGGTCTCCCAGGCTGACAAACACCCTGGGGTTGAAGCTCATTGTCTGCTTGGTTAAGGAGAGCTTCCAGATGCTACCAGCTCTGAATTACTCAACCTCCTAACCCTCTGTTTACTCTGGAATAAGGTACTTGGGGCTCGATAAGGACCCAAGGTTGGAGGTGGCTGTTTTCAGAGGTGGCTATGAAGGCCTTTGCACATCTATACTTTCATTTTAAAATTATAAAGAGCCCAGCTGCACATACTAGTATTAGAATTTTAAAGGGCAGATTTGCCAATTAATCACCTCCAAAGGCCCCTGAGGTCTTTGCTGCTGGGTACGTGCAGCAGTTTGGTTGTCTCCTCATCTCCCAGGGGATTGGTCCCAAGATATCTGGTGGATACCAGAATCCACAGATGTTCACACCCTTGATAGAAAATGACACAGCTTGCCAGACATGGTGGCGCACGCCTTTAATCCCAGGCGAAGGCAGGCGGATCTCTGGGAGTTCAAGGCCAGCCTGGTCTACAGAGTGAGTTCCAGGCCAGCTGGGGCTATAGGGAGACCCTGTCTCAAAAAGACAAAAACAAACAAAAAAACAAACAAACAAAAAAAAAAGTAGAAAAAAATTTTAAAAAAAAAGAAAAGAAAATGACCCAGCTTTTGTGTATAACCTACAGACATTCACAAGTACTATAGGTCACTTGTCCTACCTAATATAATATAAATGTTCTGTATCATTCAGGGAACAAGGAAACAACCTGTACATGTTCAGAAAAGTTGTAGGTTTTTGTCCCCTTAATATTTTTTGATCTGCAGTTGGCTGAACCCATGGATGCTGAAACTATAGACACAGAAGACTGCCTGACCAAGAGCTGAGAACTGCATGGATGTACCATCTGAGTACAAGGAACAGGCTATATCTGAGGAAAGCCCAGAGCCAGGGTCTAGGAAGAGGGCAGTGAACAGAGGTGTGCATGATTAATAAATGCTAAGAGGAAATGGATTCTGCCTCTGCCGAGGGCTCACCTTGCTGCTTCTCTCTCCTCCACTTGCTGAACCTGTAACCAAACACCAAGTTCTATTTATTCACCTTTTCAATTCTTTCTTTTCTCCATCTCACTGCCACTGTTATTTCTTGCTTAGTGTTCTACAACACTTTCTAAAATTGTGCAATCTTTCAGGTATATAACAAAGTATAGATAACACAACTACATTCAGTTCAAGACAATGCATAAGTTTAGCTGGTTACGAATCCACCTTTGCTTTCTGTAATCTGGTCTTTACAAACAAAATATCTTGAAAATCATTGTCAGTCATTGTGTGTGTGAATGAGCATACTTGTATGTATAGACAGATGCATGTACATATGTGTGTGTGCTGGGCACAGAAGGTGGGTGACATCCTTCCTAGTATTAAAAGATCACTGCTGGACAGTGCCAATTCCGGCCCCAGTACCTCTCAAATTTCTTACAGACTCCATCTTTGGAAATTATTTCCCTACAAAGAATACAAGCTCTGCTCTGCTCCCTAAACCATGTACAAATTTTGCAGGACAACCCCTACCTGTGGTTGTCGACTGGACCAGGGATATTAGGCTCAGGTCTAAAGCCATCTACTCGACTGGGCTTTTATAGGGGGGAAAATCAGGTGATAATTTGTACTTCAATTTCCAAACTCAGCTACAGATCAGGGCACTGATGTCCCTTGCCCCCCTGGCCCAAAAAATATTAGAGCTGTTTATAAATTTTCTGTAGTCTTCTGTTACATGTAGGAAAACATCTAGCCGGGCGTGGTGGCGCATGCCTTTAATCCTAGCACTCAGGAGGCAGAGGCAGGCGGATCTTTGTGAGTTCAAGGCCAGCCTGGTCGACAGAGTGAGTTCCAGGACAGCTGGGGCTACAGGGAGACCCTGTCTCGAAAAGACAAAAAAAAANGATTTTTTTGAGAAGCAAGTGGGCGTAATTACTAGGTATAAGTAGGGAAGCTAGAGAAAATAAAAATTCAAAAAGGTGAAAGCCAAGGCTTAAAAACGAAAGTGCCCTTCACTCCAGAAGACCTTTCCCCTGCAAATTCACTTTCTTGTACAGGGATACTCCCAGGCTGACAACACACTGGGGTTGAAGCCATTGTCTGCTTGTTTAAGGAGAGCTTCCATATGCTACCCATCTCTGAATTACTCAACCTCCTAACCCTCTGTTTACTCTGGAATAAGGTACTTGGGGCTCGATAAGGACCCGAGGTTGGAGGTGGCTGTTTTCACAGAGTTGGCTATGAAGGCACTTTGCACATCTATCTTTCATTTTAAAATTATAAAGAGCCCAGCTGCACATACTAGTATTAGAATTTTAAAGGGCAGATTTGCCAATTAATCACCTCCAAAGGCCCCTGAGGTCTTTGCTGCTGGGTACGTGCAGCAGTTTGGTTGTCTCCTCATCTCCCAGGGGATTGGTCCCAAGATATCTGGTGGATACCAGAAGCCACAATGTGCACAAAACTTGATGAAAATGCCATCAGCTTGCCAGACATGGTGGCGCACAGCCTTTAATCCTAGCAATTGGGTTGCAGAGGCAGGTGGGTATCTGGGAGTTCAAGGCCAGCCTGGTCTACAAGTGAGTTCCAGGCCCCTGGGGCTATAGTGAGACCCTGTCTCAAAAAGACAAAACAAACAAAAAAACAAACAAACAACAAAAAAATAGAAAAAAATTAAAAAACAATAAAATCAAATGACCCACTTTTGTTTAATTACCTACAGCAGGAATCCACAAGTACTTTAGTCACTTGTCCTACCGCAAGAGAATGAAATGTTCTTTATCTTCAGTGAACACGTAACAATCATTTATTTGTCAGAAGTTTTAGGTTTTTGTCCCCCTTAATATTTTTACTGCAGTGGGCTGAAGACCCCACGGGATCTGAAAACTACAGAACACAGAAAGACTGGCCTGACCAAGAGCTGAGAACTGCATGGATGTACCATCTGAGTACAAGGAACAGGCTATATCTGAGGAAAGCCCAGAGCCAGGGTCTAGGAAGAGGGCAGTGAACAGAGGTGTGCATGATTAATAAATGCTAAGAGGAAATGGATTCTGCCTCTGCCGAGGGCTCACCTTGCTGCTTCTCTCTCCTCCACTTGCTGAACCTGTAACCAAACACCAAGTTCTATTTATTCACCTTTTCAATTCTTTCTTTTATTTCCATCTCACTGCGTCACTGTTATTTCTTGCTTAGTGTTCTACAACACTTTCTAAAATTGTGCAATCTTTCAGGTATATAACAAAGTATAGATAACACAACTACATTCAGTTCAAGACAATGCAGAAGTTTAGCTGGTTACGAATCCACCTTTGCTTTCTGTAATCTGGTCTTTACAAACAAAAATTTTGAAAATCTTCTGTCAGTCATTGTGTGTGATGAAATGGCATACTTTGTATGTAATGACAGATGCAATGTACATATGTGTGTGTGCTTGGGCACAGAAGGGGGTGACATCCTTCTAGTATTAAAAGATCACTGCTGGACAGTGCCAATTCCGGCCCCAGTACCTCTCAAATTTCTTACAGACTCCATCTTTGGAAATTATTTCCCTACAAAGAATACAAGCTCTGCTCTGCTCCCTAAACCATGTACAAATTTTGCAGGACAACCCCTACCTGTGGTTGTCGACTGGACCAGGGATATTAGGCTCAGGTCTAAAGCCATCTACTCGACTGGGCTTTTATAGGGGGGAAAATCAGGTGATAATTTGAACTTCAATTTCCAAACTCAGCTACAGATCAGGGCACTGATGTCCCTTGCCCCCCTGGCCCAAAAAATATTAGAGCTGTTTATAAATTTTCTGTAGTCTTCTGTTACATGTAGGAAAACATCTAAGCCAAGGCGTGGTGGCGCATGCCTTTAAGCCTAGCACATCAGGAGGCGAGGCAGGCTGATCTTTGTGAGTCAAGGCCAGTCTGGGCCTACAGGTGGAGTTTCAGGACAGCTGGGGCTACCAGGGAGACCCGTCTCGAAAAGACAAAAAAAAAAGGAAACCATCCTAAAGCTACCATATCCTCATGCTACACCCAGTGGAGCAATTTTGCTATGCTAATATGTTATCTTTTTTCACAGTAATTGGTTTTGAGAATCAGGATAGATAATTCCATTATTATAATATTTAATTCTTTTTTATTTTCTTTTGATCTTTTGAGACAGGTCTCCCTGTGGCCCCACTGGCCTGGAACTAACTATGTAGACCAGGTTGGCCTCAAATCACAGAGATCTGCCGGCCTCTGCCTCCGGGTGCGGAGTAAAGGCAGCACCGCCATGCCTGGAAATCTAATTACGGTTTTGAAAATATCTAATTCTTTTTAATATAATGTTTTGTTTAAATTGGATTTATTTTCATATGGAGATGAAGGTGAACTGTCTGCATGTAGGCGGGTGTGGCACCCTTGCCAGCAAACGCCACGGAGGTCAGAAAGGTGTCGATTCCCCTGGAACTGGAGTTAAAGATGGTTACTAGCCACTATGTGGGTGCTAGGGGATCGAACCCAACCCGGGTCCTCTGCAAGAGCAGTCAGTGCCGTTAACAAACCGCTAGACCATCTCTCCAGCCCCCAAAATAACTAATTCTTTAAACATAAGATTTGTTTCATTGGCCTCCTAAAAGTTATACCTAAATTGATGATATACCTTGAGGCTGATATTGACCTACTGACTCCACAATAAAAACCCCAACCCTATCTGAGGAACTGTCAGTAAATGAGGGCTGCTGGGAGGGGAGACTCAGTCATTTTTCAAGGTATGACTCTTGGTAGGTTAAACCAAGCCTCACACTGAAGGACATTTGGGAACAAATTAGACCCTATACCTTTACACACATACACATACACAAAAAAAAAAAATTTTATTTAATATATATATAATTAGATATATAATATATAGTAAAAATAATTAGTCTAATATATATAATATATGCTAATAATAGATTAGAGAACATTATTAATTTGGGATTTTGGACAGGCCATGGAAAGGAAGTATGGGATAGAGGTGGGGATTTAATATAAATGAAAGCATCATATAAACTGCAAAAATCTTAAAAAGGAAGGGGGGAGGGCCTGGAGAGATACCCTAGCGGTTAAAAGCACTGACTGCATCTTGTAGAGGACCGGGTTCGATCCCAGCACCCCATGGCAGCTAGAACAGTCTGTAACTCCAATTCCAGAGAACTCCATGTTCCAGGGGAATCTGAGACCCTCGTCTGACCTTCGCGGCATTGCCGACACGGGTGAACAACCTACACATGCAGACAGTACATTCATACACATACAAAAAAATAATAAAAAAAAAATTTTAAAAGGGAGGGGGAAAGAGGTCGCTGGCATCTGGAACCCTGGTGTGATAAGTGACATTACCTATGATGCAACCCCAGCATAAGAGCTGAACAGGACTGTGGACTCCCATCCATAAGAACTGGACAGGACTGTGGACTCCCATCCCTAAGAACTGAACAGACTTGATGAGACATCCATCCTCACATACAGAATACTAAACAAAACTTGACATCCACAAGAACGAAATACGGACTGTGGACTCCCATCCATAAAAACTGAACAGGACTGTGGACTCCCATCCATCAAGAACTGAACAGGACTGTGGACTCCCATCCATCAACAACTAACAGAACTGTGGACTCCCATCCACAAGAACTAAACAGAACTGTGGACTCCCATCCACAAGGAACTGAAACAGAAAACTTGGACAAAAAAAAAAATCAAAAAAAAAAAAAAAAAAAAAAAAACACAAGAACTAAACAAAAAAAGACTGTGGACTCCATCCATCAAGAACTAACAGAACTGTGGACTCCCATCCATAAGAACTGAACAGGACTGTGGCTCCCATCCACAAGAACTGAACAGAACTGTGGACTCCCATCCACAAGAACTGAACAGAACTGTGGACTCCCATCCATAAAACTGAACAGGTACTGTGGACTCCCATCCACAAGAACTGAAAAGGACTGTGGACTCCCATCCATAACTGAACATGTGGACTCCACCGACTACAGACTGTGGACTCCCATCCACAAGAACTAAACAGAACTGTGGACTCCCATCCACAAGAACTGAACAGAACTGTGGACTCCCATCCATAAGAGCTGAACAGGACTGTGGACTCCCATCCATAAGAACTGAAAGGACTGTGGACTCCCATCCACAAGAACTGAACAGATCTGTGGACTCCCATCCATAAAATTGCACAGCCTGCGCAGACAGTACATGCATAACCAGATGAGAAAGAAAAAAAAAGACTAACGACTGTGGACCCCATCCATAAGAACTGAACAGGACTGTGAGACTCCCATCCATAAGAACTGAACAGGACTGTGGACTCCCATCCATAAGCAACTGAACAGAACTGTGGGCTCCCATCCATAAGAACTGAACAGAACTGTGGACTCCCATCCATAAAAACTGAACAGGACTGTGGACTCCCATCCACTAAGAACTGAACAGAACTGTGGACTCCCATCCATAAACGAACGTGACCAGACTACAGGACTGTGGACTCCCATCCACAAGAACTGAACAGAACTGTGGACTCCCATCCATAATAACTGAACAGGACTGTGGACTCCCATCCATAACAACTGAACAGGACTGTGGACTCCCATCCACAAGAACTGAACAGGACTGTGGACTCCCATCCATAACAACTGAACAGAACTGTGGACTCCCATCCACAAGAACTGAACAGAACTGTGGACTCCCATCCACAAGAACTGAACAGAACTGTGGACTCCCATCCACAAGAACTGAACAGGACTGTGGACTCCCATCCATAAGAGCTGAACAGGACTGTGGACTCCCATCCACAAGAACTGAACAGGACTGTGAACTCCCATCCATAAGAACTGAACAGGACTGTGGGCTCCCATCCATAAGAACTGAACAGAACTGTGGACTCCCATCCATAAGAACTGAACAGGACTGTGGACTCCCATCCATAAGAACTGAACAGAACTGTGGACTCCCATCCATAAGAACTGAACAGAACTGTGGACTCCCATCCATAAGAACTGAACAGAACTGTGGACTCCCATCCATAATAACTGAACAGGACTGTGGACTCCCATCCATAAGAACTGAACAGGACTGTGGACTCCCATCCACAAGAACTGAACAGATCTGTGGACTCCCATCCATAAGAACTGAACAGGACTGTGGACTCCCATCCAGCCTCTAGCCCTATTTCCAGTGTACAGAAAATCCAGGGAAGACACAGATAAATTTGAAGATATTTGAAGATATCCTGCAATGGCAAGCTATAAAATTCAGACAAGAGAAACTCTGTGAGAGAAATAAAATGGTTTCTTCAACAAATAAGAAAAAAGTGCACTTACAGAAATTATGATCGAAAGAGACAGGAGGTGCATCAAGTGAAACCCAAGGACTTGATTGGGGTCCCACTGGGACAGATCAGTGTGAAAAACATGTATCTGTCAACTGGGGAAATGATGTGAACACTGACTACACAGCTGTGCTTACTAGGGAAAAGGGAGTTGTCTACAAATTTTTGACTTCCTAAATGAGAAATGTTTTGAAATAATCCTAGAGAAGGGATGGACAATGGTAACTCTGAGCATGAGTTGGTATTTGTTAAAGCTGGGTAATAGCCACTTGGGGATAGGAGTCTTGCACTCTTGTATGTTTAAAATCTATTGAAAAAAAATCTGTTGAAATTTCTTAAAAATATGCTAAAGTTATTTTAGGATGCAAGAGCCAACAACTATTCCTTTAGGTTTACCTACTTGTAACTCTAACCTCCATGAGGGCAGGGAACTGACCCTCCTGTTATGCCAGTATCATCATTGATGTCAACATATTAGGAATACTCAGTCAGTACAAAGCAAGAGCTGCTGCTTCAGACAGAGCAGCTGAAACATGAGCTGTGCTCCACAAGCTTGCTGAAGCCGAGGACATAGTTTTTAATATAAACTATATATATACATTTTTAAAATTTTATTTCTTTCTGTATGTGTATGAATGTACTGTCTGCATGCAGGTCTGTGTGCCCGTGTCGTGCAATGCCGCGGAGGTCAGAAGAGGGTGTCGGATTCCCCTGGAATGCAGTTCTCCTGGAATTGGAGTTTCGGACAGTTCTAGGCCACCATGTGGGCGCTGGGGATCGAACCCGGGTCCTCTGTAAAAGCGGTCGGCGCTCTTAGCCGCTAGGCCATCTCTCCAGCCCCTATAAACTATATATTTTTTTATTTTATTTTGGTTCTGGGAATTGAACCTAGGGCCTTGTGCATATCAATTACATGCTCTTATCACCAAGCTATACTCCTATCTCAGAATCAATCACATTAACAAGCAATAAACCATTCATTATTAGACAAGAAATTACCGTAAGGTGGTACCTAATGGTACAAGCCTATCACCACAGTACTTGAAAGGCAGAGCCAGGAGGATTATTAGGAGTTCAACGCTGTCCTCAGCTACATAGTGAATTTGGGAACAATGTAGGCTACATAAAGTCCCTAGGTCAAAAGAAGACGACAATAACAAATAACACAAGAGAAATTGCCTCTAATAAATTAATAACACCTGCCAGCCACAATTTATAGTAGAAATCCTAAATGGAAAAGTGAATCTGAATTTCAATGAGCCAGAGTGTGTTAAGATCAGAATAGCAGGTAAAGGGACAGGTGACCCCAGGACCAGTGACCCACAGACCTTTTGCTCTACATAAAACATTTTTTTTCAGTACTAGTACCTTGTAGATGCTAGTAAGCACTTTTATACTGACCCTCTTAGTTTTTGAGAAAGGGACTCACTATACCTTGAATTTGTGATCCTTCTGTCTCAACCCCCTGAGTAATAGTGGGCTTATAGGCCTGTGCCACCAGACCTAGCTATATAAAGGAATTTCTTTCTAAAAATCTGACAAGATGCTTTTCTGTAGCCACCAATCAACAGGTGCTTAGAATCATGAAAGACTACTTGAAGGAAGTAAAAGCAATGAGGGATGGGGAAGGGGAGGCCGCTCCCACGCCCCCCAGATCTCTGAAAGCTGAAAGCAGTGGGATGCCTCACCTGGAAATTAGACTGTAAGAGCCCGATGCAGCTACTGTGGAGCCATGGCTGTGACATTCAGATGTCCTAGAAACACCAGATTCCTGAAGAGGTCAGGGGTGATAGCCATTAACTGGGATAACCCCTCCCCCGTAGACTGTGTGACCTGGATAGATGGGGACATGGGCACAGCCACCTGCAAGTCAGTTTATTTTTGTTCAAAACCCTAAAAAAGTTGCCTGGGAAAATAATTAATCATTCTCTCAATTTCTATTTCCTAGGCTGCTAAGAGCATGGGAGTACTTATTATATAACCATATACATAAAGCCCAGTCGAAATGGTAAGGGTGGATTTTGATGCCAGAGAGAGCTAGCAGCTTTTGCTTAAACAAGAAATTTCTCCTTCCTCTTCCATAAAATGGTAAGAATACATGGTGCACAGAGTGTCTGGCAATAAAAACAATCCATAATTCTCACTACCATCGCTTGCGTTATTGCTATAGTGAAGGTCTGGAATGTTACATTGTTTGGTTCCTCACTTGTGCTACTGAGAAGTTATGAAACGTTTAAAAGGAGAGACTTAATGAAGGACTGTGGACTTCTGGGCCCTCAGAGCATATGAGACGCCACATGTGACTCATCATTATTTCCTGGTCTTTTATTACATCCCATCACATAATTTCTTGATTGTCAAAGCAAATATATCTATGAGCTAAATGTCTATTCTTTTTCCTGGTCATTACCAGTTTTTTCTTCAACCTGTGCCAAATATTAGACATTCTAAAACACTGGAAAGAAACATTACAGTAAAAATACTGTTATTGATTTTGATTTTTACCCCTTGGTTCCTGGCAGAGCTCCTTTTAAAACATAATTTCTAGAGCAAAAAGGAGGCTAAGTGCATCTTTTCTTCTAATGGTCTTTGGTCTCAGTTTCTAAGGGAGTGCCTAATTCCTTGGAAATCCCTGGGTGGTTGGAGTGTCTCTTACTCTAATGAGAGAATACTTAGTGGCTCCTGGATAGGGGCTGAGCACTTGAAAGACAAAGACATAATTAGAAGCTTGAAAAGTTCCAGTCCCACCCCTCATCCTCCAGGGAGGGGAGAGGAACATAACAGATCATGTCATGTGATGAAACCTCAACGCAAGTCTTTCGACTTCAGAGTCTGTAAAAAGCTTTTGAGAAGGTGAGACACCTCAGGTCTACAGATGCATTTGGGAGCCATCCAGGCCTCATGCTAGGTACCTCTTCCTCTGGTGACTCATCTGTATCCTGTATGTATCACACATTTTCTTTTATAATCTGGTAAAGAGTGATTCCCTGAGATCTGTAAGCTGAAGTAATGAAGACTCTGGGATGCTCCTATGTGTGGCTGGCTGTTCTGAAGCACAAACGACAATGAAAGCTTGTGATTCACTTCTGAAATGTAAACAGTAGTATGGGCCTGACCTCTTAACCTGTGGGGTCTGACACTACATCCAGGTATTGTCACTTGGAAAACTGACTGGTCTAAGAAAAGCCAAAACACCTTGTGAACACTGTGAGGGGAAAAAAACTATAAGCAAGCAGCCTCTTTAATACAATTCACGTCAAAATGCAGAATTGTTTTAGCTAAGACCAAAAGGGTGTGTGTATTTTGTACATGTGTGTGTGTGTCTGTGTGGTTTAATACAAATAGCTAATGAAATGGCTTAAATCAACACAATTGGCCCCTTTGTGGCAAGCAGGTAGAAAGACCCTGGCATCAGGCTGCAGGGGGCAAGAGAAGAGGTGCTGAGGATGACCCTGATGGACAGCAACATCCGAAGAGACCAGTGTGTTCAAGCCATGTGCAGGCTTCCTGAACATTTTCAAGAACATGACTTTGTGCCAGGCATGGTGGTACACACCTTTAATCCGGCAGGGGAGAGGCAATTGGATCTGTGAGTTCAAGGTCAGTCTGGTCTACCTAGTGAGTTCTAGGCAGCTGGGGTTATAGGGAGACCCTGGACCCTGTCTCAAAAAGACCAAAAAAAAAAAAAATATGACTTTGTTTAGTTCATAATACCCCCCCCAACGTAATATGTATCACCACTTTCACATTACAGAAAAGCTAACAGGTACTTTGGCAAATAAGTGATTTGAGCAGAATTCAGACCCAAAGCTGTGTGATGCCAGTATGTATACTCTTTCTTAGCATCTGCCCTTGATTTATGACAGGATTTCATTTTCCTAGACTGAATCATTTCAGTAAAACCATGCAACAGAGCATCCAGAGATCCAGCTTTTAGCTATTCACCCAGAAAATATGGACCATGATCAACTTAAAGTATGAATCCACTACTTCCTACACCCAAGAGTTTAGAGTCTTCCAAGCTCTCTACAGGGTTACTGACAGGTACATACCATGATATCTGCTTCTCTCGTGGCATATCGAAGATTGGGATCTAGCCAATACATTAGGGATTTAACCTGCTCGAAATTCAGGAAGAGGAGGAACACCAGGAACAGGAAGTACAGCACACTGAGGCCTGGCAGAAACAAAAACAGGGTCAAGTTCACAAGAGACACGTGCTATACTGGAATGGCTTATTGTCACTGCCTGCCTGGATATTATGTACCACGTTAAGAGCTCAGCTCACATGAACATTAGAATGGAGCCTGTTGAGATTCTAACATAGGCAGGTATTTGCTCTGGTGAAAGGTTTTGATTCAGGTTGAGAGAGGTCAGTAACAATCTCAGAAAATAATGGTTAAGCTGAGCCTTGAAGGACCAGCAGCCAAAGAATATGTATGGCGAACTTGGGGGAGTGCATACAACTTTCAAGTCGACAAAAGGTCATGCAGGTCGAGGTCCCTGAAGAGAGGCATGTCCTGCTGGTGAGGAAGAGAAGGAGCAAGAGGCACTGTCATAACAGGAGCCTTGGGGCCACGGCAAAGCTTTCTGATTTTCTCTAAGGGCAACAAGTAAATAAGATGACTGAGGTAATGTTTTATGAAGCCGTCTACGTGGAGTAGAGGTGGGTGCAGACATCCCAATCTAGAGGCCACTTTCACACTTTATCTGAGACATCCTCCAAATTAGCCCATGTAGGTATTATTTTCTTGTCACGTTTATCATAATTGTTATCCTAATAACCAAATATCATGTTATTAAAAAAAATAAAGCCAGTAATACATTTGAAGACAAAGGCCTGTGGGTTACATTTCAGAAAGATTTGAAAACCAACCCCCCAGGACTGTGTCATTTCCTCTGTGGAGCCTGCTGGAATTAGAACAGCAAGGCAGGTCATCCAGGAGCTGTGATGCTCATGACCTTGAATTACAATCTTGGCTCAGCTCTGATCTCCAAAGAGCCTCCTCAGAGGAGAGGATATGCAGGGCTAGAATGAATCCACAGCAGGGCTACAGCCCCAGGCCCCTCCAGCCCTGACTGCATTTGTCAGAGTGCATCACGTAGAGGCCCTGCAGGAACAGGACTGACCAGCCATGCATCCCAAGGCCAGGGAACATAAATTCTCTGACACTTCAGTATGAAGATTACCTTGGTTCTGCACTTCTGCACTAGCCAGTGCTGCATATTTTTCACCTTCAGTGACTCCCACTGTACCTTTTTTTTAAAATTATGGCCCTTGTGAGATATTTTAAGACACAAAGAAATGACCCGTGTCACAGAAGTGCTTAGACTGGAGTGCTAGACTGTGCTTTGAAGTCTGTGAAGCTGTGGATACTTACAAGTGAGCAAGCAGCGTGTGTGTGTATGTGTGTGTGTGTGTGTGTGCACTTTAGGGAAGGGCTCAGGGTACTGGGGACTAAGCTTGTATAGGTCCTATGCTTCTATAGCAAGCCCTTTATCACTATCTCCAGAGCCCCAGAACTGTCTTTTTCAAATTGTAAATGGAATCATGTCACCCTTCTGGGAAAACCCTGCTGATGTTCTTCACACCCAACCCTCCTTCCCCTGCCCCACAGCCTTGAATGCTTCTGCCTGTGCTGGCTCTGTACTCTTGCTCTATTCTCTCCATGCCCCTTGGGTCTCTCTGGCCTGGAACATGCCAAGTGCTTTGCAGCCCTGGAACCACCTTAGCAGCCTTTCTCTTTGGAGTGCTACATGCACAGACCCTCCGTTGTATCCAAGCTCTAAAGTGAGTGTCAGGCCCCCCTCACTATTCCACAAAGTCACCTCACCCAGTTCTTAACTGGCTAATGCTTGGTGACAGCTGATAATTTTAATGGCTGATTTTTTATTAGTTTGTTCACTACAGCGGTCCCCTTCTCTATAACTAAAAGGGGGACTTGCAATGTGGTCTTCACAGATGGCCTCAGCCCATGTCATACACTCAGTGAATAGCTGCTGATGAATACTTCGCCAGTAAATTCAAAGAGATGAAGACTTACCTATAATAACTGAAGGATAAACCAAGACAGGCAATCTTTAGCAAAACATCCATTTTTTTTTTTTTTTGGTCTTTTCGAGACAGTGTCTCCCTGTAGTCCCAGCTGTCCTGGAACTCACTCTGTAGACCAGTATGGCCTCGAACTCACAAAGATCCGCCTGCCTCTGCCTCTCTAGTGCTAGGATTAAAGGCGTGCGCCACCACACCCGGCTAACATCCATTTTTAAGAGTTCTCTTAGCCAGGCATGGTGGCACACACCTTTGATCCCAGCACTCAGAACGCAAAGGCAGAGGCAGAGGCAGGTGGGTATCTGTGAGTTCGAAGCCAGTCTGATCTACATAGTGAGTTCCAGGACAGCTGGGGCTACAGCGGAACACTGTCTCAAAAAGACCAAAATTAAAAAAAAAAAAGAGTTCTCTTACATTTTGAGCAAGATTATGCTTTCTGAACCTAAAATAATTTATTCTTCTGTCTTATTTAGGCAGAATAAAGCCAAATATTCTAAGTATTAAAGATTTATTTTAAATCCAGGTGACGATTTTATGTTCTGGGCCATAAAATCAAGTAAAAATAAGATGTTCAGTGTTTATTATGCTTAACAGTAAATTTTAGTTCAAATGAGAGTTCTCTGCTGAAGAGCTCCCCTTTCTAAGTTCCTTCCCATTCCTAACATTAAGAAACTACACTGCTGGGTTTTCCCAGATGCTGACAAGACATCTTAGGGCACCTCGAATGTACTTAAGTAAATGTACTGGTAAAAGGAAACAAAAAGTACATGAAAAAAAATAAGGAACATTTGCTCAAGTCAAATTCTGTGCACATAAAGAAAAAGCATCAAAAGCCGCAGATGGAACAAAGAGAAGTCATTATGTATGCTGCTTAAGCAGTCGCAGTCGACACTCATATATTTGTGTACCAAAGAAGTTTAATAAAAATTTTTTATTAGGAACACCAAAAAGTCTTTAAAGAGCTATAAATGTTTAACTGTAGAATCATAAGTAAAGCCATGCTACCCCATGACACAGAAAAGAATCATGGAACTCACCAAAAACCATTCTCCACAAGGCAGGGTGAGGCCGAGTAAATGGACCTGCAGATGGACAACGGCAAGAGTTAGAATAACTGTTCTGAGCCAGAAGAGCAGGTAGATAAAAGGAAAAGGCTCTCCTCTGTTAATTTGTCTTTTATTTCTCTTCTTTCCCCACATCTTCTGAACAGCCTTCCTAACCCTGGAGAACTGCAGCACTATGAACCACACGTGCCATGGGGAGATGCCAGAGCTGTCTTCTCAGCCTGCTATAGCCAGGGCTCTGTCTTAAGTTGCATGTGTGCTGGTCTTGACTTCAGGAGATGGTGACAGAACAGGGGAGGATGCAGAGAGCTCTTCCCTGGCCAACAGGGTTAATGGTGGTAAGTGGCAGTGCACCAGGGGACTGAGGACCTTGGCGACGATGGTTCCAACAGAGTCCACAGGACAAGCAGCACAGGGCAGAGTACAGCCTATAGGGGCGGGCATTTGCTCCTTAGACCAGTTCTAGGTTTGGAGTTTATATCTAGAAGCCTGACCTGGGGCCTGGTTTACAATTCTTCTATGAAGTAGCAACAGAGGTAGGTTCTGTTGCTTACAACCCTGAATTCTGTCTGAGGCCAATATTGCATTGTAATTTTTACTCTGGAATTCACTCTGAAATTGGCTGTCTTCTTAAATAAATTACAAGTATCCTCTACGGTCCAAATCCATTCACTTACTGAGTTCAGACAGTGAAAAATCAAGCAGAGAATGACCTTGGTTTGTGACAGGAACTGCTTTATACAGATACACTTGGCTTCTCGTACTTCCGCTGGCAGAAGTAGGAGCCTGGATGGCGAGGGACATACTGAAAAGGGCACCAGGAGCTGCTGCAAGTCTATGTCGGGGGAGTGAGGAACACCTAGATTTCTCTTTAAATAGCTCCTTTATACAAACCAGAACCCACTTCCAGGTAATAAAACAGTGTTTTTATCAGAAGTCTTCCTTACCCTTGACTTGTCGACTTCTCTATTATGAGTGGATGCCTGTGTTACAAATACTACTTAACTGTTACCATTAAGTTAACCTTCTGACCATACAGTAATAAGAGACCCCAGATTTCTTTAGAGGCACAACTTTAAAATTTTATTACCTATTATTTGGCTTGTACCATCATAAAAACAGCATCATTTTCAAGGGTAATTACAATGATATTCGTCAGCAGAAACCCAAGATTTTTTCAATGTAGTATTTTAAAACACATTCTCCCAGTATTACTAAAAGTGCCATCTTTGACATCAAACACAGTAATAGTGCTCAAAGAAACAAAACACAACAACAAAAAAAATCTTGGAAGAGCTGGCTAGTTCTCTACATTATGAACTTTGGTACCTATGCTCACATTGGGATGCTCAGGCATCCTACATTTGAGGAGCCCAAGACTACAGGGGAACTACAATGAAGGGGTCACCTGCACAGGCAACATGCCAACCTCCACTTTATCTCCATGCCTCTCCACAAGCCTGAATTCTCAAGAGGCATTTCTCAGTGTCAGAGGCATGTAAAGTGGACCTTCTCTCCCTCTGAGTGTTGCCATGGTTTCCACATGTTTAGGAGGGTTCAACCTCACACTATGCTTCCAGTGAAGTCTTCCTACCCTCCCCCTTCTCTCTCATGTAGACCAGGTTGGTCCTAAACTCACAATATTCCTGCCTCAGCCTCCCCACACTGGGATTACAGGCATACACCATGACACCTGGTTCTTTCTGATTTGAATATAACTGTAGAGAAAAGAGGGGACCTTCAGTTAGCCTGCTCGGTTTGTTTATTTGTTTGTTTGAGACAGGGTCTCCCCTTGTAGGCCAGCTAGCCTAGAACTCACGAAGTAGACCAGGCTGACTTGATCTCATGGAGATCTGCCTACTTCTGCCTCCTGAAAATTGGCTTGCTATTTTTTTTTTATTCTGCAGGAGAACTAGGGAAGGCATTTTAGGGAAGTGAATCTAGACTGCAGTTTTAGCAGGTGCATTTAAAAAATATTTTCTTTTCTTTTTTAAGATTTTTTTTTTTTAGTTCTGTATGTATATGAATGTACTGTCTGCATGTAGGTCAACCTCTCCACCTGTAATAGGTTTCAATCAAATATTAAGAGAAAGTTTAATTTCAAAAGAAATATAAACCCATTGATTTTGTCATGCAAAGAGGTAGCATTTAAGAACTACCCCCTCCCCCAGAAAGTGTAAAATAAAATCAATGGCTGACAAACCAAAGAGCTATACCTACAAATAATTAAGTTCAAGGAACCAAACTTTAGGAAAGTACAACTTTTAAAAAAATGTATTTTATTTTTATTTTTGTATGTGTATGAGTGTATAGCCTGCATATATGTAAGTGTACTCAAGTCATGGAGTGCCTACAGCAGTCAGAAAAGGGCATGAGATCCCCAGGAACTGGAGTTACAGAAGTTCTTAGCTGCCATTTGAGTGCTGTGAATGGAACCCAGGTCCTATGCAAGAGCAGATAGTGCTCTTAACCTCTGAGCCATCTCTACAGCCCTGGAAGTGCAACTCTTTAACAAAAACAAGAAGTTGCCTGTCCTACAGGGACAAATCTGTGTCTTCAGATCACAGGCTACCAGCAAGTTCTCTCAGCCTGCTCCTTCCCTTGATGATTAAAGTTCAATTCTTTCAGTAAAAGTACCTCTAAGCAAATTTCAAACCTAAGAAAGAATAACTGTTTTAAACATTTACTTAATTTTTATTCATGTATATGTGTCTATGTGCACATCTGTGCAGGTGCCCACCAAGGCCAGAAGAGGGCATCGGATGCCCCAGGACTGGGGACTGGAGTTACACACAATTGTAGGCCACCCAATGTGGGTGCTGGGAACTGAACTCCAGTCCTCTGCAAGAGCAGTACATGCTCTTAACTGCTAAAGAAAAAATTATTTTTAAAAGAGGAAAAATACAAAAGCAGGAGGCATTGAATGGTAAAAGAGGAACGTCTTCCTGTCAACCATCAAGAAGCTGTGATTAGCATGGTCTCAGTTCAAGAAAGTCAAACGAGGAAGCAGAGAGAACATGCTCTAGAAAAGCAGGAATCAGCACTGTCCTCAAAACACTGGAATCAAGTACGGGTGGGGCTTTTCTTCACTTTCTTTCTTGTTGGACTCATTGTCAAACTCAAGTCCTTACTGACAGGTGGCGGTGGGCCAGGTACTGGGCACAACACCATGGCTGGCTCAGTTGAGTAGGGTGGCAGAAATGGTTCCTAGGAGGAGCCTAGGAGGAGCACACTGGAAGGACCTCTGCTGGAAGAAGTCCACCGATAACTGCAGATTCATGTAGGCTTGGTTCCACTCCCAGGACAATTAAAACTGCACTTACACCTGAGGGTCATTTGCTATCCTGGGATCAAGGTAGTGCTTAATTTTTTTTTTTTTCTCTTAAGGAACCAAAGAAGAATGGAGAGTAGAAGAAGATGGAAGGAGAGATTACGAAGTGAACATCACATGTCTCCTTCCTTTGATCTCTCTTTCATGTCTTACAGAATGCTGTGTCTCCTTACAGGATAGGAAGACACCTAAGAATCTAATCCTGCTGCATACCTCCTTACAAAGGAAATCTGGTGAGTGTCTACTCCTCCCATTTAACTTCAGGCTGCATTCCAAACCACTCCAGGCAATCCTAGTCCTGTTGTTCTTCAGTCAGTTTATAGCTACTGAATGCTACTCCTCTGGGTATTGTAAATTCCTGTCCTCAGGACTGGAGTGGAAGAGGTATATGGCCCAATTATATTCAAAGAGACTTGAAAGCAGATATACTCAAGGGCTTCTAGAAAACTGTTCTTCAAACTGGGTGTTACAGCAGAAGCCTGAGGCTGGACCAAGAAGATCAGGAATTCAAGGCTAGCCTGGGGTATATTACAAAATCCTGCCTCAAAAATAAAAAAAAACGGGAGGCTAGAGAGACAGCTTAGTGGGGTGAAACACTAGAGGTGCAAGTGTGAAGACCTGAGTTCAGATCGCCAGAACACATGTAAAGCTGACTGCAGTAGCACACATCTGTAATCTCAGTGCTCCAACGGCGAGATGGGAGGCAAAAACAGCAGAATTCTCTGAGACCCAGTGGTAAACAATGTGCAAACTGAGGCGAACACCTGAGGATATCTACTGACCTCCACACATGTACCATGACACATGTGCCTGTACTCACACACATCAACATGCTCACACACATACACGTATCCACGCATACCCCCACATACACACATACGAGGATTCTTAAAAATCAGTAACAATTTTCTTCACTCTTAAATAAGACACAAAAGAAAAGCTAAACTAAGTTCCTCTGTTACTAGACATTGTCTACCACTGTGTGTCCAGGTCAACATTAGGGCAAAAAAGCCCAGGCTAGAACCACCCTGCTCTAGATGTCAGAAGAGAAAGAGACCAAGAGCCTAGGTCTCCACAGCTGCAGGCTCACTTTTCTAGGCTTAGAGCCACTCTGTGGTGCTTTGAATGAGAATGTCCCCCATAGGCTCCAAGGATTTGGACATTTTGTCACTAGTTGGTGGCACTGTTTTGGGAGATCTTAGAAGATATGATCATGCTGTAGGAAGCTCATCATTTGGAGGGGGGTGGGGGGGCAGCTTAGGGAGTTCAAAAAGCCTTGCCAATCTCCAGTCTCTCTCTGCTTCCTGTGCCTGGTTGAAGATGTGAAGCTGCTTCCAACTCCAGCTGGCAGATCCTGCCAGGAGGCCTCCCTGCTGTGATGGACTCTAATTCCCTGCAACTGTAAGCTCAAGTAAACTCTTCCTTTTATAAGTTCCATGTGTCATGGTGGTTCTATCACAGCAACAGAAAAGTGACTAATACATACCCAATCTCTGAACTTTTGTTATGTAAGAGTGAAAAGTTTCCTTATCCTGGAAGCCATTCTGAATAGGGATATTTTTCTATTAATTTCAAGGTATGGGCCTTCTTTGTTACTTAGACTCTACAAAAACATCAGAGGTCCCTTTCACATGCAAGCCAGTTAAATTTATGACATCAGTGCCATATCTGAATTCACACATACTTGGTCACAAGAATGGTACACATACTTACACATAAACATGTGGGGAATCTTTTACAAGGTTAAGGACAAGTGCGTACGAAATTGCCAAAATAGAGCCATTGTGGACATGCCATCACTTCAGGGGCTTCCCCAAAGCTTCTGAAGAAGAACCAGAGTTCGGGGCTCCTTTGCACCCATTCATTTTCATTACCTCATTTGAGAATTTGTGCTAAGTGCTGGGAGAATAGAAAACAATGCAACACTAGAGCAGGAAGAAGCTTGTATACTGCACTCAGAGAAGGTGCCTTTCCACTGTGCCTCCTGGGAAGGCCAGCAGTCTCAAAGCCGGCTCAAGGGAGGGGAACTGCAGGCTCCTCATACCCTCCATGGGCACCCCCAAAGCTTCTCCTAAGTTTTGCAACCTGTGCAAAGTGTGTACAAATGGATCTTTGGAAAACAAACTAAATAAACACAACATGTGTGCTGCGTGCATGTGGCGTTGAGGGAATCCCTCTCAGTCTGCGTCCCCGATGCTACAGTTTCATATGGTTTGTCCTCTGGAAACTCAGGAAATACATGTTGAAATCTGATTGCCACTGTGACTGCCTGCTGCTGTGCTGGGAGGTGGGGATCTGAGAGGTATTAGGATGATTAATGCAGCTCTCTAGTTAATTGGTTAATGTTAATTCTCATGGGTTTGAGTAAGTCTCTGCTCTCAGAGGACTGGATTCATTATCATGAGAATGGGTTATTATAAAAACAAGTCCATCTGCCACTCTTGTTCTGTCTTCACAGGAAGGTTCAGATCAATGTGTTAACTTCTACCAACCACGGACCATGGGTAGCAAAGAAGTCCCCATCTGCGTTGGATAGTTTCAGTTGTTGTCAACCTGACCCACTGGGGTACAGGGAACCTCAGCTGAGGAACTTCCTCTTTTGCATTGGCCTGTGGCCATGTTTGTGGGAGATTTTCTTGACTGTAGAGTGATGTGGGAGGGCCCAGCCCACTGTGGGTAGTGCAACCCCTGGGCAGGTGGTGTTCTGTGGAATAAAGAAAGCACGCTGAGCACTGGCCAGTAAGCAGCTTTGCTCCATAGTTTGTGCTTCAGCACCTCCCTCCAGGTTCCTGCCTTGAGTAAACCAAATATACCCTTTCCTCCCTAAGTTGTTTTGGTGTTTTAGTATAGCAATTGAAAGTAAACTAAAGCCAGTCATGGTGGCCCGTGCCTTTAATCCTAGCACTGGGAGGCAGAGGCAGGTGGATCTTTGTGAGTTCAAGTCCAGCCTGGTCTACAGAGTGAGTTCCAGGACAGCTGGGGCTACAGGGAGACCCTGTCTTGAAAAGACCCAAAAAAAAAAAGAGAGAGAGAGAGAAAGTAAACTAAGACACAGACCCAGCCTCTACTTGCCTTCTACAATATCCAGAGAATTCTAGGCACAGGCCAACTAAGTCCCCACTCTGGAAAAGGAAAAGCCAAGAGGAAGGAAGATAAAGACAGAAAGAAAAGGGGTAAGCTGACAAGGAAAGAAGAGAAACACAACAAGAGAAAAACAGTAAGAAAAGCTGGCAGGAAAGGAAATACACGGAAGGAAGGAACAACTTGTTACACAGGATGGCAAGTGACAGTGACAGTGACAGCCCCACGAACTAGACCTAACGTGAGAGCTGGCAGGAGCAAGGCTGAGGAAGGAAGAAGCAGACGCAGGTCTGGAGGCCAGGGAGACGTGGAGCAGGCGGGTGGCCTCGGGTGGCAACTGGGGGCCCGCGGAGCAGGCGGGTGGCCTCGGGTGGCAACTGGGGGCCCGTGGAGCAGGCAGGTGGCCTCGGGTGGCAACTGGGGGCCCGTGGAGCAGGCAGGTGGTCTCGGGTGGCAACTGGGGGCCCGTGGAGCAGGCAGGTGGCCTCGGGTGGCAACTGGGGGCCCGTGGAGCAGGCAGGTGGCCTCGGGTGGCAACTGGGGGCCCGTGGAGCAGGCAGGTGGCTTCGGGTGGCAACTGGGGGCCCGTGGAGCAGGCAGGTGGCCTTGGGTGGCAACTGGGGGCCCGTGGAGCAGGCAGGTGGCCTCGGGTGGCAACTGGGGGCCCGTGGAGCAGGCAGGTGGCCTCGGGTGGCAACTGGGGGCCCGTGGAGCAGGCAGGTGGAAACTGGGGGCCCATGGAGCAGGCAGGTGGCAACTGGGGGCCCATGGAGCAGGCAGGTGGCCTCGGGTGGCAACTGGGGGCCCATGGGGCAGGCAGGTGTGCCTGCGGGTGGCAACTGGGGGCCCGTGGAGCAGGCAGGTGGCCTCGGGTGGCAACTGGGGGCCCGTGGAGCAGGCAGGTGGCCTCGGGTGGCAACTGGGGGCCCGGTGGAGCAGGCAGGTGGCCTTCGTGGCAACTGGGGGCCCATGGAGCAGGCAGGTGGCCTCGGGTGGCAACTGGGGGCCCGTGGAGCAGGCAGGTGGCCTTGGGTGGCAACTGGGGGCCCGTGGAGCAGGCAGGTGGCCTCGGGTGGCAACTGGGGGCCCGTGGAGCAGGCAGGTGGAAACTGGGGGCCCATGGAGCAGGCAGGTGGCCTCGGGTGGCAACTGGGGGCCTGTGGAGCAGGTAGGTGGCCTCGGGTGGCAACTGGGGGCCCGTGGAGCAGGCAGGTGGCCTTGGGTGGCAACTGGGGGCCCGGACTTTCAATT
>VZQC01005655.1:1508639-1580512 GCA_009823505.1 Rhizomys pruinosus | reverse complement strand
GACCGCTCTTGCAGAGGACCCGGGTTCGATCCCCAGCACCCACATGGCGGCCGAGAACCGTCTGAAACTCCAATTCCAGGAGAACTCCAGTTCCAGGGGAATCCGACACTCTCTTCTGACCTCCGCGGCATTGCACGACACGGGTGCACAAACTTGCATGCAGACAGTACATTCATACACATACAGAAATAAATAAAATTAATAAAAAATAATTTTTTTTAAGTAAATTTAATTTAAAAACTAAAGTGGGAGCTTGGGAGGTGACTCAGCAGGTAAAGTGCTTGCCCCACAGTAAAAGGAGCAAAGTTCAGATCCCTAGCATCCAAGCATATGTGTAGCCAGCAAGGTGGTCCACAGGTAATCCCAGCAGGGGAGGCAGAGATGGGGGGGGCCCCAGGAGGAATCAATGAGCTCTGGGTTCAATTGAGAGGCCCTGCCTCAATATATACAGTGGATAGTGATCAAGGAAGACATCCACATCAACCTCAGCCCTCGACACACACAGGCATGCACACACACACACACATATACAGGCATCAGGCATGCACAAGCACACACACACACACACACACACACACACACGCACACAGGCACACACGCATGCATGCAGATAGGCACAGATATCTGCACACATGACTATGCTTATATATAGGTACACATACCACTTATATAAAAAATGAATTAAACTGAACTGAGAAATGATGTCTGAAATACACAAAACATCAATAAAAAGCATTATAAAAACAATGAATTAAAAAAGCTGAAATGTAGGAAAGTTAAAGTCAGCTCTTAAATAACTGGGCCGTTTTGAATTCCTTCCTTAAATTCAGTTGTGGCTTTCCTGTCTCAGCTTCTAGGCTGCCACCAAAACAACCCCATGTTCCTACAGACACAATGCTCTAAAGAAAGCAAAACAAGCCGGGCATGGTGGAGCACACCTTTAATCCTAGCACTTGGGAGGCAGAGGCAGGCGGACGGATCTTTGTGAGTTCAAGGCCAGCCTGGTCTACAGAGTGAGTTCCAGGACAGCTGGAGCTACAGGGAGACCCTGTCTCAAAAAGACCAAAAAAAAAAAAAAAGCGCAAAACAACAGAACAAAATTCCACTGCTACAGCTTGGACAGCCCACTTCCAAGCAACTTTCAATCACATTCAGATCGAGCTTCCTAAACCACAGGAGTCTACTGAATAGCATGGGAAGCTAGTCAAGAAATGTATCTCAAAGTATGCTATGAAAAATCTGAGAAGTTCCATGGAGCATAACCTACTAGAAAGACAGGAATGATTCCAAAATCCCAGGGGCAAGAGAGAAATAGGATACAAGAGTGAGCACTTAGAAATGAGAGGACAAGTATAGAAAATTCCAGAGACAAAATACAGCAATGTGTAAGGGACAATTCAGAGGAAGGTATGAGTCACCTGGAAGCATACAACAAAGGCTTTGCCTCATTCTTTCTATAAACCATGACAGAGAGGGGAATTCATGGTAATAATCTTCCCTCCTAGTGATAAAAGTCCTCACGCCATGGGGCTGGAGAGATGGCTCAGCAGATAGGAGCACTGCCTGCTTTTGCAGAAGACCCAAATTTGGTTCTAGCACCCACGTGGTGACTAACGGCCATCCGTAACTCCAGTTCCAGAGAGTCTGACACCCTTTTCTGACTTCAATGAGCACACAGGTTCACTTACATGTATAGGCAAAAAACACTCATACACATAAAGAAAAATAATAAATAAAATTATATATTTTAAAAGTCCATACCCCAAATGCACGGTCAGCAAAGTTAACAGTGATAACATATGACAAATTAAGTTACACAGCTCAGCTGGTGGTATATGCCTGTAATCCCCCCCCCACACACACACACACATCAAGAACTCAAGAGGCTGAAAAGGAGGATGAAGAGCTCAAGGCCCATCTAGTGCTATCCAGCAAATTCCAGAATAACCTTGAGCTACACAGCTGACATTTATAGAGCTTACAATTCATCATGGTTGGATGTGGTTTGACCCTCCCCACCGCAACCCCACCCCTGTAAGGGCTCATTTGTTGGAAGCCTCATACCAGTGTTGGAAGGTTAAGAGGTAGTAGAAGCAGAAGAGGTGGGGCCTTGTGGGAGGTCACTATGGATGTTGCCCTCAAAAAGAATAATGTAGTTCTCCTGGGACCCTGGTTAGCTCTCACCAGAGGGTTATTATAAAGTAACACCCCAGCCCTTCTCCATATCTCTAGATTACAATCTCACCATAAAACCTGCCCTCTTCTACATGATTCCATCCTGAGTCCAGCACCATGACGTGAAGGCTAGGGATCTGACCAGCGCCAGATACGTGTACTCTCAGCTTCCAAACTGTGACCTCCTGAATCTCTTTTATTCATGAAGCATACAGCCTCAAGTCTTTTGCTACAACAATGGAAAATAAACCAATACATAGTATTTAACATTAATTTAGCTAACTCTCATATCTATCTGTGATCTCTATTATACAGAAGAGAAACTGAAACACACTTCAAGAACCTAGGGACTTTCCTGTGGCCATGGAGCTGGGAGGGGGTGGAAGAAGCAATCTGCCTACAGAATCTATGCCCATGACTACTACATAACATCCATCTTCTAGATGATGTGCATCTCAAAAACTCAGAAGGGCACAGAGCACAGAAGAAATGTGATAGCTATATCACTTACCATTGGGGAAAGCTAATACACTGATGATGAGAAAGAAGAAAACAACCGAGAGGATACCCCTCCAGATGTTGTCTTCAGGAACAGAGTCATCCCTGAAAGAAAAAAAAGAGATGGAGAATTCACTTTCAGATCTAAATAGGAAACCAAAAAGGAGTTAAGACTTCACAGTCTGCACACTAGAAAATGGCAGGGTTTATTTTACTGAGCAAAGTCACTATAGACACTGTTTAGTGTTCAGTATCACTTCCTAAAATCAAGAATCTCCCAAGAAAGTCCAGTTCTTATAAAAAAGACAACTAGAGGGACTCAAGAGGACAGCTCAGTGGCACTGCGTGTTCATAGCAAACACAAAGCTCTAGGCTTCATCTCCACCACTAAAAAGAAATTACTACATAAATATAACTGATAATCTCCACTAATACACATTCTAGTCAGACAGACAGCTGAGACTCATTGTTCTTCAAACACAAAAATAAAACTCCAGGATTTCAAAACATCAGGTTTATTTTGGAAAAAGTGTCTTTTGATCCTAAGAATAACTAAAGATGACCTTGGGTGATACAGGATGCAGCAAGGAAATTTTCAAATATCAGAAATTAAGTATAATATCCTGGGAAGATGATGTAATGAGATTGCATTACATCTTATTGAAAATGGAGGCAGAGGCAGGCGGATCTTTGTGAGTTCAAGGCCAGCCTGGCCTACAATGTGAGTTCCAGGACAGCTGGGGCTACAGGGAGACCCTGTCTCGAAAAGACCAAAAAAAGAAAAAGAAAAAAGAAAATGAAGCTGGGGCCCACTGGATGCAAAAAGAGGTGCAAGGGGCTAGAGAGATGGCTCAGTGGTTAAGAGCACCAACTGCTGTTGCAGAGGACCCGGGTTCAATTCCCAGCACCCACATGGAGGCTAAGAACCATCTTTAAGCCGGGCGTGGTGGCACACACCTTTAATCCTAGCACTCAGGAGGCAGAGGCAGGCGTCCGGACCTCTGTGAGTTCAAGGCCAGCCTGGTCTACAGAGTGAGTTTCAGGCCAGCTGGGGCTACAGGGAGACCCTGTGTCAAATGACAAAAAAAACCCGAGGTACAAAGGGACAAGTAATAAGGAGGAGGTGCCAGCAAAATAACAACAAATCAAACAGGAAGTAAAAGAACAAACTTCTGAAGCTGGGAACCAGTCATGTCTGTTCTCAGAGCTTGACACATATAACCACTCAGACTCTGTGGATGGACTGTTGCTGAAGTGGAGTATTTATTGTGTGAACCAAGAAAAGGTTCCAAATGGAAGTTTTCCTAACACTGACAGTAGGAAAGATCTAGGTTTTACTAGTCTGTGTAGCAGCTAACAACCGTGACTTGAGTTCCAGGGGATCCAACGCCCTCTTCTGACCTCCTCAGGCACAGGCACTGCATTACAGGGGTGCTTACATACATGCAGGCAATATACTCATACACATAAAATAATAAAAAAACTGGAGGAAAAGCAAATGAAAAGAGGAAAACAGAAATATAAGACAGAGGGTTCGCTGAATTATTGATAATTTCTGAGAAGCCCAAGAGGAGAAAGTTCAGCATTTCAGTTTTTAAATTGCAGGATGAGTAGGCGAAAACCCAATGTGAAACATAATGGAAGGGGTGCTTTAAAAGCAATGAAACAAATAGCAAGAAACTATACTGGATGTAAGAGGATGAAGTGAATTCATACAGTGATATAAGAAGTTGAGGTGAATTCATACAGTGAATAGGTTTTTTAATTAATTAATTAATTAACAATTAATTAATTGTTTGTCTTTTTGAGACAGGGTCTTCCTATAGCCCCAGTTGGCCTGGAATTCACTCTGTAGACCAGGCTGGCCTTGAACTCACAGAGATCTGCCTACCTCTGCCTCCGGAGTGCTAGGATTAAAGACGTGCGCCACCACGCCCGGCATGAATAGTTTTAAAAAGACAAATATTAAATACTGCTGAAGAAAACGTAAGGATTAAAAGAAAAATCTTAGAAGCCAGCAAGATGATTCAACAGGTAACGGTGCTTGCTGTACAAGCCTGGTGACTGGAGTAAAGTGAAGGCCAAAAATGACCCACAGAGCTGTCCTCCAGCCTCCACATACAGGCAGTGCCATGCGCCCACACATATCGTGCACTCACACACGGTAATAAATAAAATATTTTTTTATTTTAGGAAAAAAAGGTTGTATACAAAAACACATCTGTTTCATTAAAATATATGAAAAAATATGGAGTGAGACAGTGAGTTACTTGTTAGGGACTAAGTCCTAGGATATTGGTTTAAAAACAGAAATTAATTTAGATACCAGTTCCTGTTTAGGCAGCTAAGTTTCTGCAACTATTTAACAGCTTCTAGATTTAGGGCAGGACTGAAGGCAGGTTCTGAAACAGGAGATCATTCCTAGACCATCTGATGCGCCCAGAAAGCAGCAGACTACTGCTGGTGGCTTCGCAGAGCAAACTACTAGTCAACCCACAGAAGATCTTGGGCGAGCAGTGTGTGGTTTTACTTTAACTGATATTCCAACAATTAACCATCCACCCTGGTCTAAACATGCCAGCCTGGTCCTTACCAGGAGCCTGGACCTTACCAGGGAGCCTGGTCCCTACCGGGGAGCCTGCAATACCCTTTGGCTGAGGCAGGGAGGCTCTATGGTCCCTCTCCAGACACTGGCCAGGGCTGAAGAATGCTTCCAGAGGAGCACAGTGTCTGGTTCAGACCAGCATCCCAGGACTGTCCTTTTGGTAAAGGGGACAGTAACAGGTCCTCTTTATCAACTGTCTGCTGTGCACCAGGCACTCAAAAGGCAGTTAAACAACATTATCTCTAGTTGTCAGAACCAATTGCAAAATGGGTATCATCAACCACATTTTTTAAAATGACACAACAGGGCTGCAGAAATGGCTCAGGAGTTTTAAAAGTGTGTACGGCTCTTGCAGAGAAATTGAGCTGGGTTCCCTGCACCCACATTACGCAGCTCATGACTGCCTGTAACTCCAGTTCAAGGGGGATCCGAGGCATGCCTCCACAGGCACCTGCACTCCTATGTATGTACCCCCACACAAATATGTGTTTATATACATAATTAAAAATAAACCTTAAAAAATAAATAAATATGAAAATGTCACAGCAGTCCAGGAATGTCAGCTTGCCATGACCACGTAAGTTACGAAGCTGCCATGTTGGCCTTTGGAACCAGAGCTGCTGGATCCTAAGAATGATGCTTCCCTTGTACCCGGCTGCCAGAATCGCCTGACACTGGAAATCAGTGTGAGTCAGCAGCAAGGCAAAGTTTGATGGCCATACAATATATGTTTCAAATTAAAAACAAGGTCAAAATCAATAACTGTTGTGTGGACAAAGGGGAATTCCATAATCCATAGTTACACCAAAATAGTCTAGATGACTAGAAGAACTAAAAGCAAAAATATATACCAGGAAAACTGATAAGAGAATTAAACAAAAACATCTACTATCTCAGAGTAGGAAATATTTGCTGTAGTATCAAAATTCAGAAACTATGAGGAAAAGAACTAATAAGCCTGCATAGCAATAAAAGAAATAGAAAGCAAGCAGGAACAAAATCCAAGAAAGGATAAACTTGGGGAAAGTATTTGCAGCTCCTATCAAGACAAAGGGCTGAGTGTTCTAACATGCACAGTGCTCTCAAAAACCAACTAATAGAAAATATAGCAAACTAACAGGAAAAGGGGAATAGGAGTATGAAGACATTTGTCATATGAAAGACACACATGGGATGAGTTGGACAAGTTAAAATAACACCGAGAGAACATTTCTATCTACCTACTCCTAAAGGTAAACACTGAGGACTAAGCAGCAGAGGCCAGGAAAAAAAAGATAAGCAGGTACCTGAGGCAGGAATGGCAGTTGTATGGATTTAGTCTTTTATGAGAGGTGGGCAATTGGGCAGCATGCTGCCCATGAAAATGTATGCACCCTGTGCTCAGCCATTCAACTCCAGAACTTCTGTTTCAGATATACCATTTGAAATTCAACTCCAGAACCTCTGCTTCAGATATACCATTTGGATTCAACTCCAGAACCTCTGCTTCAGATATACCATTTGAAATTCAACTCCAGAACCTCTGCTTCAGATATACCATTTGAAAGTGAAATTTCTATCAGGTTGTTCATGGCAAAAGTATACATATTCACAAAAGACTAGAAACAGGCTACAGGTTCACCAAAGAAATAAATTGCCATCTGGTCTCATGGCTGAAAACTGTTTAAGAAAACTGACTTTCTACAAAGTCAAGAAATAAGGGGCTGGAGAGAGGTGTCGGAGGGATTTTTTTTTTAACTACATAACCCTGGTATAATTTGGATTTTTAACACTGTGAATAAATGTCTACAGAAATCAGCAAATTAGTGTCATGAGACTGATGTGATGGCTCAGGCAGGAAGGCATGTGCCACCAAAGCCTAAAGAACTTAGCTCCATTTATAGAACCCTCGTAAAGGTAAACAAAGAGAATCCACTCTACAAAGATGTCCTCTGACCTCCACACACATGCCGTGGCACATGGATACACACCAAACACACATATACACAATAATAAATTACTTTTTAAGTATTCACTAGTCAAAACACTTGAAACCACACATCAATGTAAAAACTTGTGAGCGGGCCTGCAAGATGACTCAGCAGGCAAAGGAACTTGTCATGGAACCTGATGGTCTGACTCTGACCTGGAACCCACATGCTGGAAGGAGAGAAGTGATTTCTACAAATTGACCTCTGACCTCCACATGGCACATGATGGCACGTACACACCCACATATATACACATACACACATAATAAATAAAATAATGAAAGAATTTGAGATCAACCATAAAGATATAAATTCAAGCCAGGCACCGCAGAACATTCTTGAAATCTTAGCACTTCCGAGACTGATGCAGAAAGATTGGGAATTTGAGGTCAGCTTGGTCTACATAGCAACTTTGTTTCTAAACAAAACAAAGCAAAATAACAAACAAACCTGTAATCTTGTAACTTTGAGTAATTTTATGGGGAAGAATCAAAGAGACATCATTTACTTAGGACTGGAAAGGAAAAAGATGATAAAACAACAATAATATGAGCTATGAGTACACAAAAAGAGCCAATGTTTTGCAGGGCTGCCCAATATCCTGCTACCCTCACAGCAACCTGAGCACACAGGGCCACACTGCAGCCCACCATCTCTAAACTCCAGGTCATCCAGAAACTTAACCTTATGTTGAGGTACACATTTTCCAGTTACTCACAAGGAACCTGGCCCCAAGGGCCACAATGGTGACTTCAAGCAATCCCATTGGGGGACAAGAACTAGTACCTGTGGACATCCACTGTGTTCTGTGCCTCACTATGCACCTGCTTTGCATGTGAACACAGCCACTCGGTCTTCATAACACTCTAAGGTGGAAGATCATCAAACTGCATTCTGCCAGTGAACTCTAAGACTTGCAGGTATAAGTTCTCTCCTGTGTAGAAGTCACGCAGTACAGTAACAGGAGGATAGTCCCTGGCTGAAGTACCAGCTCTGTAACCTTGGGGAGATTACTTCACCTCTCTGTGCCCATTTCTTCCTCAGCTAACTGTAACACCCGCTTTCTTTTGGTACCATTTGCTTGGAATACTTTCTTCCATCCCTTCACCTTAAGTTGGTGCCTATCCTTGAAATTGAGATGGGTTTCTTGTAGACAGCATATAGATGGGTTTTGTTTCCTAATCCATTCTCCCAGTCTATGCCTTTTGATTGGGGAGTTTAGCCCATTAATATTTAAGGTTATAATTGAAAGATGGATGTTGCTTCCTTTCACTTTATTATCCATTTGGACTTCTAGCCTCTGATTTTGCTCCTATGGTTTTGTTTTTGTTAGTTTCTTTTCGTAGGTGTTTGAGGATTGTTGCTCCTCTCTTCTGCCCTTTGAATTGCTTCAAGTATTTTATGAAGAGTTGGTTTTCCAGATAGGTATTCCATCATCTTGTTTATGTCATGGAAGATTTTTCTCTCTCCTTCAACTATAATCGACATTTTTGCTGGGTAAAGTATTCTGGGTTGGCATCCGTAGTCCCTTAACACTGGGAATGCTTTGCTCCATGTTCTTCTTGCTTTCATGGTTTGAGGCGAGAAGTCAGTTGTGATTCTGATGGGTTTCCCTTTGTATGTGACTTGTTTTTCTTTTGTAGCTCTCAGAATTTTGTCTTTGTTTTGGGCATCTAGCATTTTAACTATGATATGGCGTGGGGTTTTTCTTTTCTGATCTTGTCTATTTGGGGTCCTATGTGCTTCTTGTATTTGTATGGGTTTGTCTATTTTTAGTTTGGGGAAATTTTCATCTATTATTCTGTTGAAGATCTGATCAATACTATTTTCTTGAGATTCTTCTCCTTCCTCTATTCCTATGATGCGGAGGTTTGATCTTTTCATAGTGTCCCATATTTCCTGGTTGTTCCACTTTTGTGTATTTTTAAATTTTTCATAATCTTTATTTGAGCTTTTTAATTGCTCTGTGTTATCTTCCAGATCTGATATTCTTTGTTCTGCTTCTTCTATTCTACTTCTGAGGCTTTTTCCTTTCCTTTCTTCTTGATTGGATGAGTGTTCTAATTCCTTTTTTTGTTTCATCCTGTGTTTTCTTTAGTATTTCCATTTCCTTTTTGAGCTTCTCAATCTCTTCTTGGTGCTCCTTACTTCATTGGTTGGCTTTCATTTTCAGTGTTTCTACTTCCTTTTGGAGTTTGTTTTTTTCTCCCTCTAGTTCTTGCTGGAGTTTGTCAATCTGTTCCTTTAGTTCCTTCTGAAGTTTGTCATTGTATCCTCTAGGTCCTTTTTGAGTTTTTCATTCTCTCTTTAGTTATCTGAATTCTTTATTTTCCTTAATTTCTCTGCATAGATCTGCAATTATTCCTCGGAGATCTGTTCCTTGGGTCACCTCCAACGGGATCCCATTGTAGCTATCTCCTACAGGTTTGGTAGAGCCTGGTGTGGGATTACCCTGTGCCTTTCCCATGCTGTCCTTTCATGGTATCCCTGGCATGTGGGTTTCCCTTTTGTGGTTCAAATCACAAATGTCGTTTCACTATGTTAGCGGCTGGTTTTGCTTGCCTCCTTCTGATTTTTTTTTTTTTTCTTTCCTCCTCCTCGTTTATGGAGTATTGACTTGTCTAGGTTTCAGGCTTTCAATTTTGTTTATATATTGGATATTGGAAGCCTAACTCACTCTTCTCTTCCTGTTCTGAAGGTTCTCCAAAAAAAGACCACTTGGATACTCTGTCACCAATTCCCGTTGGCAGGGAGGGGAGATATGCCTGACCTAGCCTGCGCCCCGGTACCTGCCTTGACTTCTGGGTTCCTGTGCCTCAGGAGCCGGCCCGCACAAAGCCACAGAGGCATCAAACCCAAACCCGACCCGCTGGTCACCGGCTGCCAAGGCGAAGAGTGTTCCCGCTGAGACAGCCACCCCCTACAAGAGGGCTCAGAGTTGCGACCCCCCAAGTCCAGTAGCTCCATGTGCAACTTCTGGGACTTTACTTCCAAAGGGCTGAGATGGCTCAGCTCTTCCAGAATTGCATGCAACATGGATCTCTTCTTTAGGCTGGTACCACTCCCTGTATGCAGCTCTCCTTGGCAAATATCTCACAGCTCTGGCATCTCGAAAGTCTTCTTGGGGTCTCTGCTGCCAACCAGGCTTCATATTCACAGCTTCACGAAATGGCCTATCAGGGGCTTCTTTATTCAGGGACGCCCCTGCTGCACTCTGCCTGGCCTCCGTGGCTCTCTGAAACCGCGGGGGAAGAACTGATAACCCCTTCACTCTTGCAAACTTCATGCCTCTAAAGCCAGCACCACGTGAATGAAATTGCCGTTTGGCTGCAAGTTTGGGATGGACTCTCTTCTACTTTAACCACATTTGCAAATTTTCTCTGTCCTGGATTTGTTGGAGCAGAAAACCCTTTCAGTATTTTCCTTTCAAAAGTTGGAGGATTAGCTGGTCCTGCCCTGAAGGTACTATTTCTGTTGTTTACTTGTAAATCTCAAGGCCCCTCCTTAATCACTTTAATCTCACTTTTTCCATTGTTTACTTGTAAATAGCTAGGCCTCTCCTTAATCACTTTAATCTCCTTATCAAAAGGAACCTCTCCTTCACATGCCTTGCCCCCACCTTTAATCTTCCTAGTGCAGTTTTCAGGTCCAAACTGTACATTCTGCATTTCTTTCTGCCCCATCTGCTCTTCTTCACTGTAGATCTGCACAATATTCACTATTAATAGCCACGCCACCATTTCTACATTAGGCTGTCTTGAAATATCCTCCACCAAAGACATTAATCCATTGCTTTTCAATTTAGCATCAGGCAAGCATTTGGGCTGTGGGCAAACTGCTGCCAGACTCTTTATCAAAATATCCCAGTTGCTACCTAAGTCTATTTCCTCTGGAACTACATTTTTTACAGCAATGCTTTCTTCCAGGCTTCTACTAGAATGGCCCTTTAAGCTCTGCTTACAGTAGTCAACAGCTTTTCTAGCCCAAAGTTCCAAAGTCTCCCACATTTCTCCAAACATCCACATGGTCAGGTTCCTCACAGCCAACAGCCCACTCTCTGGTACCAAATAACTGTATTAGTCACTTTTCTGTTGCTGTGATAAAACCACCATGAGCAAGAGAATTTATAAAAGGAATAGTTTATTTGAGCTTACGATTGATGGTTCCAGGGAATCAGAGTCCATTATGGCAGGAAGCATGGTGGCTGGGGCTGGAGCAGCAAGTCGAGGGTCACATCTCACAATGAGCACAGGAAGCAGAGAGAGGGAGAGGCTAGAGACAGCAAGGCTTGTTAAACTCACTAAGCCTACCCCCAATAACGTACTTCCTCCAGCACAACCACACCTTCTAAGACCTCCAAGAACAGTGCCACCAACTGGAGACAAAATGTCTGAATACTTAAAGCTTATGGGGGGAACATTCTCATTCAAACCACCACACCCTCTAATTTCCTTTAAGATGAGTTCTGGAGGTAGATAAATCATGTCAAATCTAAGGGTCATTTCTCCCAGTAGAAAATGTAATCCTGGGTTACAAGATAAGCCAATGTCAGCCAGTTCTGCTACTACCTTCAATACTATATTCATTCTAATGAAAATCGTGATCTTGGTCAAGAGTTATTTGCTGCAAGATCAACAAAGAACTTCTTTCAAGTTCTTGGAGGATAAATGATGTCTTGTGTTCTATTCAGGCAACATTTACTGGGTGTCTGCCCCAGAATGATGAAAGATGTTTAGCTTCAACAAACTGACATGAAACAAATATTGCAATATGAGAGACACAATTTAAAAAGTTCAGAAGTATATAAACATGTCAACTCCTGCACTTGCTGTAACCTGAAAAAGGGTATTCAGGAAGAAAGCCAGCCAAATGAGCTGTGAAGGGTTCAGTATGCTTTTAAGTGGACAGGAGGAGTCGGGACAAAGACAGCAGAATTGGGATGAGCCAGGGAGCCACCTAGACCTGCAGGGTACACTGTTTGCAGACAAGAAGTGGCAAAGCAGGCCTACCACAGGAGGAAAGACCTCTGAATCTAGCTAGTACTTCCCTACAAGTGCTGGACATCCAGGAACTGATTAAGCAAAGGAAAGATGGGATCAAAGCTTTGTTCTACCAGGTAATAAGTCTGAAGCCTAGGCTTAGGAATATGTCATTGTAAGGGACTGGTGATTTGCTGAGGTGAAGCTTAGAACAACCAGAGAAGGACAGCTAGAAACACTAGAAAGGCCCAAGAGACCCACCGAGGATAAGCCAGGTAAACCCCAGGATGGCAGAGAGCTGGCCTGCATGGAACACGGACTGCTGAACTGTTGAGCAGGGCTACGAAAGCAGACCAGGCTCACTGATAGTCTTCGTTACTAGACCAGATGAGTAAAAATGGCTGAGTTCCCTACAGAAGTCTGAAGTTATGATGATTCTATCACAGGATAAACTGCATTATTTTTTATAACAGAATTATACCTGAAGTAATAAGCAGTTATTTAAGAAGACCAACATGAATGAACACCGTTTACTAAACGGGAGACTGACAGGGCAACAAGATGTCATCTAAACCAAATATTTGAATCACCCAAGGGCTGATTCTCTACAGATGACCCCAAAGAAACACACAGCTCTGGGCTGGAGAGATGGCTCAGTGGTTAAGTGCACCAACTGCTCTTGCAGAGGACCCAGGTTCAATTCCCAGCACCCACATGGCAGCTAAGAACCATCTTTAAGCTGGGTATGGTGACACACATGCCTTTAGTCCCAGCACTTGGGAAGCAGAGGCAGGCAGATCTCTGTGAGTTCAAGGCCAGCCTGATCTACAGAGTAAGTTCCAGGCCAGCTGGGGCTATAGGGAGACCCTGCATCAAAAAGACAAAAAAAAAAAAGAAAGAAAAGAAAGAAGAAAGAAAAAAAAGAAAGAAAGATACAGCTCTTCTCTTTAATAACTTTATAATTCTATTAGGGGCATAAAACATCAGAAATGAGTAGACTAAAACACAAAAAGATGCTGACTTAATTCTAATTTTAAAACAATTCACAGGCTGGAGAGATGGCCTAGTGGTTAAAAGCGCCAACTGCTCTTGCAGAGGACCCAGGTTCGATTCCCAGCACCCACATGGCAGCTGAGAACCATCTTTAACTCCAGTTCCAGGGGAATCCGACACCCTCTTCTGACCTCAGCGGCATTACACAGGTGCACAAACCTACATGCAGACAGTACATTCATACACATAAATAAATGAATAATAAAAAGTATATATTAAAAAAAATTCACATAACTGGGAAGGAGAAACAGTGAAGATCAATGTTAACTGGACTTCAAGTGCAAGCTAATATAACCTAGCCTAGCAGTTCTCCAGTCTACCTCTAGGGTTGCCTTAGTGCAGTACAATTAATACTGCGGGTTCCAGGGATCTCAGGGTTGTGTTACACAGAGAGAAAACTATGACATCTCTAAGGAAGCAAGACCAAAACAACCACACTGGCAGTACTGGGAGTCATTTTCTATTGGGTGTTTATGTGGTCTTAGGGGAAAACCAGGGAGGCTGANCCCCCCCCCCCCCCCCGCCTCAGCCTACGTAAACACCAGCTTGGACTGAGGGCAGGATGTGAGAAGGTGGAACACTGCCACAGCTTTCTCCCATTTCTGCTCTGCAACCACCCACAAGCTCTTCCCCATCACTCTTACACCCCCATACCAAGACCAACTGGGACATTAAATCTATCTTGTGCCCTGGCCAGAGGAAGCTCTGAATCAAATATGAGGCTTTTAAATCAAATATGAAGTTGTAAATAACCAGATCCCCTTTTTAATAAAAATATGACATTTTAGTAATAATTAGGTTGTGATTAAGGAGCCAATCACACTACCCAGTCAGAAAGGGAAATGATTTGACAGAGCATGATGCTCAATGGAAAAAAAAAAGGATATCAGACTGAAACAAATTATTTATTCTTGCTTTCCATTTAAAATAAAATAGTATAAAGAATTTCCCATTTGCAAAAGAACTCGCTCACCATTCTATCATTTCAAACCCACATGTAAGATGAAGTTAAACAGGAATTAATGTGAACTAGACACATATGTCATACGATGTCCATTTTCCAATACCTTTACCTTTTTTTCTCAATTCCAGAGCATACTCCATTCCATTCGGCAACAAATATAATTACGAAGCATGAGCAAACAATGAAATTATATCCTTGAGCATTTAATACTTGCCATGCACTGAGTTAAACACAGATTATCAAAAAAGATGAATTTAATTCTCATGACAGACAGTCCTGAGGTTACTTTATATAGAGATAAGGAAACTAAGGCTTGGCAAAATTATGTGGTCACACATCTATTAAGTGATAACATGAGGAGTTGAGGTGAACCATGAAAGACTGAGTTCTTTCCAAAACCAGGAATTTGACTGCTTAGATAGCGAGGGAAGGAAGGTCTAGTGTGTAAGATATTAACAGAGTGAGTAACTGTTACCTACCGTTTAAACCTTCTAGGTGGCTCATAGAAATAAGTATCTGCAATTTATACTTTGTTGTACAGTGTTATCCAACGATGGGTAGATGATGTGTAGTATCACAGGCCCTTGTCCTCCCCCACTAAATACCAGAAGTTCTTCAATATTTATAACTAGCCAACTTATTCCCCTGACCATCACTGATTATTGGGTAAAAATAGCAGGAAAGCCAGGTGTGGTGGAACACGCCTTTATTCTAAGCACTCAGGAAGCAGAGGCAGGCAGATCTCTATGAGATGGAGGCCAGGCTAGTCTACATAGGGAGTTCCAGGCCAGCTGGGGATACAGGAAGACCCTGCCTCAAAAAGACAAAAAAATAAAATAAATAAATGCAGGAGAGGCTGGTGTGGTGTTACATGCCTGTAATTCCACAGCACTGGGCTGAGGCAGGAGGATGAGGAGGACTGAGAGTTCAAGGCTAGCCTGAGCTATACAGCCAGATCCTCTCTCAATAAAATAAAAAGAAAAGTCAGGAAAGAACTGACATTAACTGGGCACACACACCCAGGTACTCGAGTCAATGTGTTCTGATGTATTCATTTGGTTCCATAGCCATGTTAAGCGGTACATACAATCCCACAGGGGTGGGCCCTCGTGTTCAGTGTAAGTTTAAGTAACAACCAAAACCACAGCCAATTTTTGAAACCAACAGTCTAATTCCAAAAATATACTATTCTAGGTCAGTCTTCTAAGTCATAGTGGTATATTAGATATGGCTTGTCTTCCCTTAAGGAGAGTAGTTTAGAAATGAAGAAGAGTGTGCTGTTAGCTCCCTGGCTGGGATTGAGAGGCCACAAGTGCAGAGCTCTAATGATATAATGTGAACAGACATCTCTATAAGAAATGTTTTGAACATGTGTGTATATTTTTAGGGCACTAAGAGAGCTGTGTTATGCTGTGAGTTTTCTGTTTAACATGTTTAGTCCTAAGTAGGCACTGGGCACCACACAACTGTTTGCTGTTCTCGTTTCAGCAGGTATGTCAGATGACAGGGCAGGGTTGCCCTGTATATGTGGTGCGCTGGAGTCTATGCAGCAGAGTGCATAGGAGCTGATGGGTATTAGGCTGTGCTTGAGGAGAGAGGTCCACTAGGATGTGTGTCCAGAGCTACACACCGTGTAGATGGTCGGTTTTGAGGCTGAGGGAAGGGTTATGCTAAGGGATTTGTGTGCAATACATATGGGAATACTGTCTGGGAAAGACAATGTGGTGCACCTCACGTGTGTGTGTGTGTGTGTGTGTGGTGTCTGTGTGTGTGTGTGTGTGTGTGTGTGTGTGTGTGTGTGTGTGTGGTGTGTGGTGTGTTAGTGCTAAATACTGACGGGGTTCCCAGAGAAGTGATCTAGGCTACATCCCTGAGCCTATGCTTGGTGCGTGCCTTATGTGTGTGTGTGTGTGTGTGTGGAGGGGTGTTGAAAGCAGCGCAGTCATAAGATGATTCATGCGGTGTGCCGGGAACAGAGCAGGGATGGAGGGGTTGCAGAGGAGGGCGCCCGTGTAGTGACGTGTGTGACGCGATGCACTGCGAAGGGTGTGGGTGACCCGGCTAGGTGACCCGCATGTGCTCCCGGTGTGGTCCCAAACGCAGAATGGGAGTGAAGGGGTTTAGAGGTGAGGGATGGCAGGTGGAAGACTAGGCTGTGAGCCTCTCGGAGGGCGGAGGAGCTGCGTGGGCGGCGTGTCTGCCAGCGTGCGAGCGTGGAGCAGCTACTCGCTTCCGCGCCGCACGCCACACCGGGCCACCCTCCCCGGCACGGCTTCTCTTCCCTCCGCCCTCGGCGGGCGCGCCCAGGCCTGCCTCACCTGGTGAAGGCGAAGTACATGAGGCTGACGATGGTGAAGCTGAGCAGGGTGATAGTGTGGGGCCGGTAGAAGAAGTCTATGGTGATGTCCTCCACTTGCTGCTCGTTGATCATCCGGAAATGCATCTTGTAGTTCACATCGTCCTTGCTCAGAGTCCGGCTCCCCACGCAGGACGCCATAGTCCTCCTCCCCGTCCTGCCGCGGCGGAGGCCCCGGCCCGTCAAGGCTGGGACCCCGGAGGTGGCGAGCCGCGGCAGCAAGGGACCAAGGCAGCCGGAGCCGAACCCGGTCTAGCGCTCAGCGGCGGCTGGGAGCCGAGGGAAAGACAGGCGCGCGAGGGCGGGGTCGGGCGGCACCACCGCGGCCCGGGGCGGGGGGAGCCCGCTGCAGGCCGGCCGGGCGCTGCGCATCGCGAGGGCCTCCGCGACCCTCCGGAGCCGCCGGAGAACGCGGTTCGAGGGCCGCGGCGAGCGCCTGCAGAGCACCGGCGACCCGAGCCGGCTGAATCCCCGGCCGGCCTCCGGAGTTCCCCCCACGCTCCGCGGAGTGGTGTCGCCCACTCCGACCGCAGCAGCCCACGTGGGCCGCGGAGCGCGGCTGCTGGGCCCCGCGCTCTGACCGCGGGCGTGCGGGGCGGCGGGGCGGCGGCCCGCTCGGGCTCAGGGACAGAGCTGACCTCGGAGGAGCCTAGGCCTCAGCCCCGGGGAAGCGGGAGCCCCCGGGCGCGAGACGGCCACCGGCGACGCTGAGGCCCGGCCCGCTTCATTCAGGGGCGGCCTGGTAGGTGTCGGCGGCCCGGGGAGGGGTCGGGCTCCTTCGCGGTGTGCGATGGCAGCGCGCCTGGGCTTGTGCACTAGCTGAGCTAGAGGCCCGGCGTGTTAGCTGGCTTCCTGCGGAAGTTCGGTTTGGGGAGCAAAAATGGCCTAGGGAGAGCGACCGTGTTATTGGGGAGGCCCTGTATTATAAAGACGCCCCTTTCATCCCCGGAGTTCAGTACCAGCTTACAAAGGTCGAGATCCAGTCCGGAAAATCCTCTGTTCCAGTGCTTATTCCTGTTCCTAACGCGATGTCGGGGAGAACCAGTGTCCAGAGTTCGATGGCGTAATTGAGAGACTAAGGCTGTTCTATTTTCCTGATGTACACCCCGGGGAGCGTTAAATTCCCCGCAAGTGCCTTACTCGCGTTTGATGTTGTGTGTGCCAAGGAGGTACCTGCACCTGTCCTGGATTAATTTCCTTTCCACAAACGTTGTTGTTGCCCTCTCAGAGGCTCTGGTTTGGTGGAGAGAAGTTGGTGGGAGGGCGGGTCCAGAGAAGAGGGAGAGGAGTCCTGTTTTCCTTCTGCATGAACAGTTATTAAGCTGTTACGATGTGGATACACGTGGGATGGTAGTGTAAAGGGATTGCACTGCCAAATTAAAATGAAGGGTAAAACAGAATCTACCAAATGTGTAAAGGTCATTGAATGTGATTCTCTAGAGACTTCAGAGGGACTTTGGAGTTAAGGGAGTTGGCCTAGAAGTACCACGAAATGTAACAAAAGTTACTTGTCCCACAAAGACAAGCTTTGAAGGCTAAAATGAAAACATTAATAAGCCCTGAGAATCCATTTATTGTACATTTCACAGGAAATATTTTGAAGCTGAGAGTGAAGTTCATGTTAGACTGCGTGGCTCTGAGTTCCATCTCCGTCTTGTGTGTGTTTTTGTATAGAACACACACACACACACACACACAAGAATTACTTGGAGAATAGTTACCAGCATGTCCAATTTTTTGACATTGCTGCAAGATTTTGTTATCCTCAAAGCTCAAGGTGGAGAACCTAGTACTAGTTATAAGGGAAAGGAAAAGAAAAATCTCGTTTTAATTAAGTTTATGACTTTGCATCGGTCTACAATATCATGTACTTTGATGTACTTATGACTATTGTGCAGAACAGAGGAAGTTTAAGGGAAAATTTGACAGGTTTGGAAGTTCATTTTTCACCAAAATGTAACAAAAGTTACCTGTCCCACAAAGCTATCATAAATATTTCCTCCAATCACATCTGAACGAAAGTGACATTTGCAATCGTATAATTGTTAGCAAACTCCCCAAGCTACACCAAGGGGATATTAGACCCTCAAGTCTTTGGTCTCTTTCAGGGCATAAAATAAACAGAATTCCACTCTGTAGCAAAACAGTTCACAAAGGTAAGCATCATGGCAGTCACTTACATTTTGCTGGCTAGTCAGTAGTACTCACGGCTAACTGACCATTTCCTACTTTGGTGGCCTGACTTCGGGTGGATTTTGTAATCAGTAGTACTCACAGCTAACTGACCATTTCCTACTTTGGTGGCCTGACTTCAGGTGCATTTTGTAGTCAGTAGTACTCACAGCTAACATTGACCATTTCCTACTTTGGTGGAATGACTTCAGGTGGATTTTGTAGTCAGTAGTACTCATGGCTAACATTGTCCATTTCCTACTTTGGTGGCCTGACTTCGGGTGGATTTTGTAGTCAGTAGTACTCATGGCTAACATTGTCCATTTCCTACTTTGGTGGCCTGACTTCGGGTGGATTTTGTAGTCAGTAGTACTCACAGATAACATTGACCATTTCCTACTTTGGTGGCCTGACTTCAGGTGGATTTTGTAGTCTGTTGTACTCATGGTGACCTTGAACTTGGAGCAGTCTGTCTGCCTCAGCCTACCAAGTACTGGGATTACAAGCATGAATGCCCTGCTCCTTGCTATTTCATTTAGATTATCAACTTCAAGTTCATCAAGTTTACCTTTGTAAATTCTTCAGTGTTCTTGAAATTTGAAGAAGTAACAAATAGTTTTTGTTGAACTATACATTTAAGTATTACTGGCCATNTTTTTACAGTTTCAGTACTTTCCTCTTGCTCTGGCTGCCCTTGAACTTTCAGTGTTGCCTGTCTCCTAGCAGCTGATGTTACAGAAGGCAGTGCACTGCCTTGGCCAGCTATTTGCTATTTTGACCTTTTCTGTTTGAAAAGGTTCTTTTTCTTGAAATAACTTTTGACCAAGCAAGTTTTGTTGAAGTCTCTCTTGAAGAACTGTATCTGAGAAGTAATCAACAGTTTCAACTGAAGAAGCAGCTTTCACTGTTCTGTGTAGTGATGATACTAGGATTCATATTTTAATAACAGTATTATTTTGATGCACTATTTCCTAAATGTACTTCAAATAAAATTCCAAGGGCATTTAATTGTACCACTTATATTTAAAATTTAAAAGATCAGATTAACAATTGCTTTGGTTCTATTGTAATTTGAACATTTATAGACTTTTTGGTTTAAATGTTTTTCTTATACCAGTGGTTTTGGATTTGGGGTTGAAATTGTTAAGCGTGTATTCTTTCAGCTCAGAAATTCCCAGCTTGATTGATAACTGGGACTGCCTTGCTTGTGGCTCATCCTATATAAGAAACAGCTCATTGCCTTAGTCATAGTTATTTTTAAATTTTCTTTTAGAAACTGATTTCCAAGTTACCTAATCTTGCCATTCGAATACTGTTTTGATTTCCAGGTTATCTTCTTGCCATTTGAATACTGTTTGAAACACTGAAGTAAATTAATTTCTCTTCTGATGATTATATTTTTCCTTTGTAGACTACTTTAAGGAAAAAAATGGCCCTTATAGCCCAACAGATACCCAGATGGTTCAACACAATTAAATTCAGTGCCTTCATTAAAGCTGCACAACTCACAAAATGCTCCGTGAGACCAGGAAAAAGATTGTCCTGTGGCGGTTTTACTCCGGCTCCATGGCCCTCTGACAATTGCTTTCTCCAGTGGGGATTTAAGAGTTACAGGACTTCCTCCTCATGGAATCGTTCCCAGTTGGCCAACTCAAGTAGGCAAGAGAACAGTTCTGCCCAGAGCTCTCTCCTTCCTTCAGTGAGAGAGCAGTCAGAGAAGATCCCCAGCTTCCACTCTGAGCTGCCTTTAGAAGGTAATTCTGGACCCTGACAAAAGTCCGTCTTTCACAGGTGGGCATACATCCATGCTACTAGTCCACTTCAGTTCATATTCTGTACCAGGCAAAAAGAAAAGCCATGCCAGTTCTATTCAGTCGGTTATGGTATACCTTTATTTTACTAAATTTGTTGGTTAATATTTTATAGCTAAATGTATAAAACATTTCCTTTCTAAATACTCTATCATGTAACTTCCTTATAATTATTACCACATTTATCTTTGGAGTATAGAGTTTTGACATAAGGATTTAATTGTGTAACAGTCACCAAAATCACCAAATGGGAATACTTATACTATACCTCAGATTTCCCTTGAATTGCCTTTTGGTCACCCCTCTCCTTTCTATGCTTCCTATTTTAGGAATGCAGTATTATCCCACAAGTAATATAATACTCCATTAATAGCATGTGAAAGAATGCTGGAAGGAGAGGCTGGCTATAAAAAAGGAGAAAAGATACTTAACAATTAACAGCAAAACATAGAAAAAGAAATCATAGTCTGGGTTCCTTAAAATTAGAGGTCCAAATGTTTTCTGTACTGGATTATATTAAAAAACAAAACCTCTGAATCAGAGCTGAAGATGATTAGCAAAGAATTGCAGTTGATAGGAACAATCAATGGATGTTTTCTTAAAGATGCTTGAGGGTAGCCTAGTGAAGAGGGCATTGGATCAAAATGAATAATTTCAGGATATCATAACTTGAACCTGTGAATTCAGACTGTTAAAATATGTCATGTTTTTGGCCAAGTTAACAAGCTGTGGTAGATCTCTCAGAGTGTGGTTGAAAAGTAGGTGATTTTTAACATCACTGTTGATAAAAAGTGAAGGAAGCTGGGCGTGGTGGTGCACGCCTTTAATCCCAGCACTGGAGGCAGAGGCCAATGGATCTCTGTGAGGTGAAGGCCAGCCTGGTCTACAGAGGGAGTTCCAGGTCAGCTGGTGCTACAGGGAGAACCTGTGTCAAAAAGACAAAAAAAAAAAAAAAAAAAAAAAAAAAAAAGTGAAGGAAGAGCTGCATGCCTTGCCTTAGGTAGGCATGGTAGCTCATGCCTGTAATTCCAGCACTCAGGAGGCTGAGGCACCCACACGGTGGCTAACAACCATCCATAACTCCAGTTCCAGGGGACAACACCCTCTTCTCCTTGGGCACTGCACAACATGGGTACACCTACACACATAGAAGAAATACACTCATACACATAAAATAAAAGTAATAATAAAATATTTTTAAAAATAAGTGTCCTAGGCTTAGGCTTAGAAGTGTAAATCTGGAATTATATCAGTGTTTAACAAGTGAAAAGCACAAACCAGAGAAGATAGAATTTTTCTGGAATGTTTACATGTGCACACAGAGTGCCGACTGGCTTTTCTCTTTCCATGTGGCTGGCTGTGAAGAACTGGACAGCTCACCCCCGTTGTCGCCACTGCAGCCGATATCTGAGGAGGAGGCCATTCAGATTACTGCACATCCCCTGCTGCCCCTGGCCTCATTCACGCTCGCAGACTATGTGGATCATTCTGAGACTCTGCAGAAGTTAGTACATCTCGGTGAGTTTCTAGCCCACCAGTACTTCTTTAATGTGTTCTTCTAATACCTTCTTGCCTTACACTTTAAATTAACATTTGATCTGATTTGAGTTTTTTGTTTGATTTGTTTTCTGAGACAGGCTCATGTTGCCCATACTGGTCTTGAACTTGCTTAAACTGCCCTTCAACTCCTGATCTTCCTGTGTCTACCTCCTGAGTGATGGGATTATAGGCATAGGCATGCATCAACACGCTCAGTTTAAATGAACATTTTTGAACCAACCTTAGAAAAGTGGTTCTGTAAGGGATCAGCAGTCAGTGCTGTGCAGAGGCCTCTGGTGGAAAACCCTGCTCTCTGCTTCATCCTTCCTGACCTTTCACCTCATCCCCAGAAATGTATACCTAGGGTTTTCACTAGGTTGTTACCTAACTTCCATAGCTTAAGAACAATTGTTTATAATGCTGCTACCTATTTTCAGAGTTCTTAGACATCAGCTATTTTTTACATATACATATATACTTTTCTGTATTCTTTTGTTCCCAAGGTAGTTCCAAGTATTAGACAAACCATTAGTTGGTTATAAGTGTCAATAGCTAATCTAACAGCAAGTATACTGTTATTTTCCTTTGTATACAACTTTTTAGTTGCCTTGTTTTTGTTTTTAATTTTTATTTATTTTTCCTTGCTGCTAGGGTTAAATTTTATGTTTTCCAACCTGTCGGGACAGTTTTTGCAGTCATCCCTGTCAGTGCTGTGTTACTCTGCTGACCGTAGTGCACGTCGACTCGTGGTACGCTGCTGTGTTCACCCTGTTATCTCTAACTATCCTCCTGCGCCCGTTGCTCTGGTTAGTTCTCAGTGTGCCAACCATAACTATCTTGGTGTCTTTACTCATAGGTTGTCTTTGGTTTTAGGTAGTTCAAGGAGCCAGGGGATTTTACTTCGCACTTTAATTTGATCTTGTTTGTAATTTATTGCCTCCTGCTAACTCTGTTTGGCACGTCTCTTACTTGATTTTCTCAGTTATGAGTTGAGAGTAACAGGATAGGTAAGGGACTGAGGACTCTCCCCACGTAGTCATACAGAGTCCCCCTGTTTTTAGCCTGTACCTCATCTTGAACCTTGTAGTCTCTAGAAACTCCAATTTTGAGTTTTTTGTAGTACATATTCAGAATCTCTTATCCAATTGCTTGGGACTAGGAGTCAGGGAGATTTGGGATGTTTTCATATTTTGGAATATTTGTGTAGACTTTACCCACTGAGCATCTCAAACCCCGAAATTCAAACAAAAACTTTGGCAGTGCTTTTGACTTGGGCACCTTGGATTAGGGCTGATCACCCGTTCCGGTCAGCATTCGCACTCCTGGGTTGTCAGTTTCTCCTCTTCAGTGAGTCATTCCCTCTGTTCTCTTGCGTCGTGCTTTGGGGACACACATGAATCTTGTTTCATTAAAGAAGCTCCCATTTTTTTTTTTTTGTGGTGTTTTTAAGACAGGGTCTCCCTTTAGTTCCAGCTGGCCTAGAGCGCACTCTGTAGACCAGGTTGGCCTTGAATTCAGAGATCCACCTGGCTCTGCGTCCCAAGTGCTGGGATTAAAGGCGTGCGCCACCACACCCGGATCGAAGCTCCCTTTTTATTTCCCATTGCCCATATTTTGGGTAGCTGATTTTTACTAAAGGGGAAAAAAAAAAACGTCTGCTATGCTAGAGCCCTTTGGAGGTTGCCCTTCATTCTTGCTTTCTCCCTCCCTCCCTCTGTACATTTGCCTTACCCTATGGATTCTACCTTCCATGCCTCCAGTTTGTCTACTACCATCCTGTTCCACCTTTAGGACCTCATTTGGTTGTTTTTTTTTTTTTTTAATGTGTGTATGAATGTACTGTCTGCATGTATGTTGGTGCACTCGTGTCGTGCAATGCCGTGGAGGTCAGAAGAGAGCGTCCGATTCCCCTGGACCTCAGTCGCCATGTGGGTGTTGCAGATCGAATCCCGGTCCTCTTCAAGAGTGGTCAGCGCTCTTAACCGCTGAGCCATCTCTCCAGCCCCTAGGAGCTCATTTGTCAATGAACAACTGCATGTGCCTCCTGACTTGATGTGCGTGTGTGTGTGTGTGTGTGTGTGTGTGTGTGTGTGTGTTTGGAGACACGGGGTCTTTCCCTTGGTCAGGAACTTGCCAGGCTGATTGCCCCATGAGCCCCAGAGATCTGCCTTTCTCCACCTACCCATCACTGAGGTTACAAACCCTATTACCACGCTTGTCCGCTTTTTTTTTTCCTTTTTTAAATATGGATTCTGTTGATCAAACTCAGGTCCCCATGCTCATACTGTGTCTACTCTGCTATCTCCCTAGCTCTTGACTTGGAGATCTTCAGCTGAATTGGCCCTGGAAATTCCTGTGTGTTAGTGTTCTTTCTAAACACAAGTTGACCATCCAGTTCCCTGCTTGAAACCCTTCAAAGCTTTTCTAGGCCCCCAGAGCTCTTCCTGCTCTCCTCCTACTTATGTCTTCAACTTTACCTCAGCCAGGCGGCGTGGTGGCGCACGCCTTTAATCCTAGCACTTGGGAGGCAGAGGCAGGAGGTAGAGCTTTGTGAGTTCAAGGCCAGCCTGGTCTACAGAGTGAGTTCCAAGACAGCTGGAGCTACAGGGAGACCCTGTCTTGAAAAGACCAAAAAAAAAAAAAAAAAAAAAACAAATCAACTTTACCTCTTGCCTGCTTCGCTCCTTTGGTTGGCCAGCTCTGGAGAATGTACTTCAAGTCGAAGCAACTTCTGAAGCCAGAGTGACCCTCCTTGAGACTCCCTCTCTCTTTCTCTCTGCCTGTTTATACCTCAGCACTACTCCCAGGGTTTGGCAATCATTTATTCTTCTGCCTCTGGCCTTATTACCCACATGTCACCTAAGGGTATAGGGAATGGCCTTTGTTCTTGCATGTTCCGAAACATATGACTACATGCTTGAGAATAATAGGCATGTGAGATGGAAGGTAAAATGGGAAGTCCAGCATGAGAGATTCAAATAAAGACTCTTTAATCAATCCAAGGGTCCACGAGTTTTGAATGGTTAAAGACAATATGCTCTATATACGCACAGTGGAATACTCTTCAGCTATAGTAGAAAATGAAATGCTGTCCTTTCCAACGGTGTGGATGAACCTCGAGGACATGCACAGCAGGGTGCCTCTCACTTATAAGTGAAAGCGGAAAGCAGCAGAGACATTGGCTTGGGGAGAGAAGAGGTGGCCACGGGGAGCTGTCCATGAAAGCATACAAAGTTTCCCTACCGATTAAGCTCTGGAAGTCTATAGTGCAGCGCAGCATGGTAACTGTAGCTACTGCACTGCATAATCTACTAAGGGAGTATATTTAAATGATCACAAAAAAGGTACATGTGATGATATGCTAATCAGCTTTATTCAGCAATGTAGACATGCCTGAAACAGCCACTGTACCCAAGAATATATACAATTTAAAAGATACTCTGTAATATCAAAGGTGAGAGATGACATCTGACATCTGCTGGAAGGAGAGTTACCTTTGCTTTCAGAGTGGCTTTCCTGGACAAGTGATGAAAGGCAAACTGAAGGCATATTCCCTACCTTTAAATAGTTTACAGTACACTTAGAACTCTGAAACGTTTCAGCCATTCTTGTGTGCATGCTGATAACTTCCATAGCATGTCTCAGAAGTATCTTTAGATGAGAGTAATGAGAGGAGCCGCCTTTGCTTGTTGCTGTTTGGAGTCGTCAGGTCTCAGTACTTTGCTTGTTGCTGTTTGGAGTCGTCGGGTCTCAGTACTTTGCTTGTTGCTGTTTGGAGTCGTCAGGTCTCAGTACTTTGCTTGTTGCTGTTTGGAGTCGTCGGGTCTCAGTACTTTGCTTGTTGCTGTTTGGAGTCGTCGGGTCTCAGTACTTTGCTTGTTGCTGTTTGGAGTCGTTGGGTCTCAGTACTTTGCTTGTTGCTGTTTGGAGTCGTCAGGTCTCAGTACTTTGCTTGTTGCTGTTTGGAGTCGTTGGGTCTCAGTACTTTGCTTGTTGCTGTTTGGAGTCGTCGGGTCTCAGTACTTTGCTTGTTGCTGTTTGGAGTCGTTGGGTCTCAGTACTTTGCTTGTTGCTGTTTGGAGTCGTCAGGTCTCAGTACTTTGCTTGTTGCTGTTTGGAGTCGTCGGGTCTCAGTACTTTGCTTGTTGCTGTTTGGAGTCGTCGGGTCTCAGTACTTTGCTTGTTGCTGTTTGGAGTCGTTGGGTCTCAGTACTTTGCTTGTTGCTGTTTGGAGTCGTCAGGTCTCAGTACTTTGCTTGTTGCTGTTTGGAGTCGTTGGGTCTCAGTACTTTGCTTGTTGCTGTTTGGAGTCGTCGGGTCTCAGTACTTTGCTTGTTGCTGTTTGGAGTCGTCAGGTCTCAGTACTTTGCTTGTTGCTGCTTGGAGTCGTCGGGTCTCAGTACTTTGCTTGTTGCTGTTTGGAGTCGGTCTCAGTACTTTGTTGCTGTTTGGAGTCGTCAGGTCTCAGTACTTTGCTTGTTGCTGTTTGGAGTCATCAGGTCTCAGTACTTTGTTGCTATTTGGAGTCGTCGGGTCTCAGTATTTTGCTTATTGCTGTTTGGAGTCATAACTCTGCTCAAGCCATTTCAACTCTCCAGAGCAATGTTTCCTGCTTGCCAGACCCTGCCTGGTGACGAAACAGGTGTGATGGTAATAGAATGCAAATACAATGCCTGAGAGGTAGAGGCTGGCTCATTTTTTTGTCCCTAGTGCTTAGGAGAAGTGTCTGACCCACAGTGGCATTCAGTGGCTGTTTATCATTTTAATGAAATTGTGAGTGAGCCTGATGATTTGGCTGAGCACTGTGCTCTCATGGTGAGGCTGCTCTCCCAGTGCTGCTAAACTGGCTCAGACCTTGAAGGTTTCTCCTTTTGCACAGCCAGGGAATGACAGCACATGCTGAGCAAGCCCCTTCAAAGCCTGAAACTGTAACCGTTACTTAAATTGGGGAGTCTTAGTCCTTTAGGCTAATTTTCCCATTTATCAAAGATTTTTGAAACTGGTTTCTTTCTATCTTTTATTTTAATTGAATGTTTGCAATTTTCCTACAATATATAGTTTGATGATATTTAGATTCCCCTCCCCTATTTGCACCTTCCCGCACTGCCCCATTTAATTTATATGTGTATATATATATATGCCCTATAGAGCCTGATTTGGAATGGTCATAGATGTAGAGAAAAACCTACTTTTGCCTCATCCCTAGACCAATGTAATTTCTTATAACTATGCATTCTCTCTTTTTTGTGTGTATGTGTCTTTTCGAGACAGGGTCTCCCTGTAGCATTCTCATATTTACAGACAAATGTACTTTTCACCCCTCATTAAAGAAGCTGCTTTTTGCAACAGGTAGAGACTAATGCAGGATTACAGAACTGGTCAAATGCAGAGAATAAGTAAGTGCCTGTGAGACGCTTAACCCTAAGTAACACATCTTCAGTGCAACCTCTACATATAGGGTGAATGTATCTCAACTCTCACCAGAGGAGTTTCCTTAATTTTTGTTTTATCTATTCGTTGACTGAACTACTTTTTCTGTTGTTGTTAAACAACAAAAGAATTGCATGTAGTTGATAAAATTGCAAGTATTATAAGAGATAAACCTCTCTTCCTCTCCTGCTTCTCCGAGGTGACCCATAGGACCAATTTGTTAAATAGCTTTATGGGGAAAACTATGCACAAGCTTTAATTTTTCAGTAATTAATATTTTTAAGTTGTTTGCTTAGATAGAGTTCATGCATATTTAGATTCTTAATCTGGAATTAATTTTTACATAAAACATAAGATGAAATGTTATTTTAATGATCCATTAGTCTTTCCTTATTGAATTAAAATGCCATTATTATGGGGCTGGAGAGATGGCTCAATGTTTGAGAGCACTCAGTGGTTGAGAGCACTGGTTGTTCTTACAGAAGACCCAGGTTCAAATCCCAGCACCCACATGGCAGCTAACAACTGTCTGTAACTCCATTTGCAGGGATCTAACACCCTCTTCTGTCCTCCTCAGGCATTGCATGATGGTGCACGTAAATATATGCAGACATAACACTCATACACATGAAATAAAAATAAAAAAATGTTAAGAAATTTTAAATAAAATAAAGTCCCATTATTAATGTGTGGTGAATTGTTTTAATTCATTCTCAGTGTGTATCTGGTCTCCATTTTGTGCTTGTGTATGTGTGTATATATTGTGCTTTTAATCTCTATTTAATACCAAGAAATTTAGATTTGGAGTTATATTTGGGTCTATTCCTTAAGAGTTAGGTGCTGACTGGGGGCACCATTAAGGAGAGACTTTATTCTTTCATTGCTTTGATGTGTAAGACTGTAAATGTGCTCCTAGAAGTCATTCTAGAAGGCAAGTTTGTGTTTTGTTTTGTAGTACTGAGGATTAAACCCAAGGTCTTACATGTTCTAGGCAAGAACTACACCAGTGAACTTTTTTTATTTTAAGGCAGGATCTTGACTAATTTCACCAGGTGCTCTTGAACTCACTATGTAACCCAGACAGTCCTCAAACTTGTGATCCTCCTGCCTCAGTCTTCTAAGTAGCTGAGATTATCCGGGTAAACTACTGTACCCAGCTGTGAGTTATGTTAAGCTGAAGAAATTTTTTTGTTGGTTGCTTGTTTGAGACAAGGTCTTCCTATAGCCCTAACTGGCCCAGAATTAGCTATGTAGACCAGGCTGGCTTCAATCGCACAGAGTCTGCCCTCCTGAGTGCTGGGACTAAATGAAGGTCTGTGCCACCATGCCTGCTCTAAAGAAATATTTTTTAAGATAAGGAAATTAGAATCTAAACTTAAGATTTTATATTATGTAAATGTTTATTTTAAAGAATCAGGACAGACCTTTCTTCTTTTTTTTTTTTAATCTTGTACTTTTTTCTTAAGCATTTTAATCTGATTAAAGGGGGGAAAAAAACCTAGAGCATTAAATGCTCCACTCTATTTTAGTAAAAAGTTTGAATTCCAGTTACTTTGATTCCCGTCCTGGTCAGTGCTTCTAAATGACAATTTGATTTCTGCCCTTTTTACTCCCTCTCTATTATTCCTCCCATCTACTTAGATTATCTGAGATTATGGGGTAGTCCAGCAGGGGCTGGAAGTTGTATGCTTTCTGCTTGGTTTAGTACTGGAGAGTTGTGTGTTTGCCTATTCTCATGCAGAAATTTATAAGCTCCTACAAGGTACTGTGTATTAAAGCTGTGGAGAGGCCCATGACAGTACAGTACAGGCACAGGGTCAGCTTATCTCTCCATGAAGAGAATCACAAGCATGAGCTTTAAATAATGCTTGAAGAAAATGATTCTTCAAAAGAACCTGAAAAGATGGGGCTGGAGAGGTGGCTCAGCAGTTAAGAGCACTGACTATTCTTTTTTTATTTTTTTTAATTTCATACAAAATTTCCAGTCAAATCTACACCCATTCCCCCTTCCTTGCTCCCACCCCCCCCATCAGAGCTCATGTACTCTGCTAAACATGTTCTTCATCTTTTTCTCAGTCTCTTTGAAAAATTTTGATGCAGAAGTTCACCATTTTAGTCAAGCACTGGCTACTCTTACAGGGGACTCTGATTCCCAGAACCCACGTGGCAGCTGACAACCATCTGTAACTCTAGTTCCAGGGGATTGACTTCCACAGGCATCAAACAACATGTGTGTGCACCTACCTACATGCAAGCAATACACTCAAAACACATAAATAAAAATAATAAGTAAAACTTTTTTTTTAAAGAAACTGAGAAGAAAGTAAGAGTTTATCCACAGAGTGTGTAACCCATAGAGCTACTGGCTGAGCAGTAACTACAGGATTAGTAGGGGCTCACACACATCCTTTAAACATTATCAGGAGGGGGCTGGAGAGATGGCCTAGCGGTTAAGAGCACCGCTGCTCTTGCAGAGGACCCGCATTCAACCCCCAGCACCCACATGGCAGCTGAGAACCGTCTTTTTTATTTGTTTTTATTTTATTTACTTTCGTATGTGTATGAATGTACTGTCTGCATGTAGGTTTGTGCACCCTTGTCGTGCAATGCCACGGAGGTCAGAAGAGGGTGTCGGATTCCCCTGGATCTGGAGTTCTCCTGGAATTGGAGTTACAGACGGTTCTTAGCCACCATGTGGGTGCTGGGGATCGAACCCAGGTCCTGTGCAAGTGCAGTCGGTGCTCTTAACTGCTAGGCTATCTCTCCAGCCCCACCCCCACCCCACCCCCCCGCAGAACCGTCTTTAACTCCAGTTCCAGGGGAATCGACACCCTCTTCTGACCTCTGCGGCATTGCACGACACAGGTGTACAAACCTGCATGCAGACAGTGCATTCATACACATAAAAAAAATAAAATAAGGGGGCTGGAGAGATAGTCTAGCGGTTAAGAGCGCCGACTGCTCTTGCAGAGGACCCGGGTTCGATCCCCAGTACCCACATGGCAGCTGAAAACCTTTAACTCCAGTTCCAGAGGAATCCAACACTCTCTTCTGACCTCCGCGGCATTGCATGACACGGGTGCACAAACCTGCATGCAGACAGTAAAATTTAAAAAAAAAAATAAAAAAATCAAATCAAATAAAAAATAAACATTATCAGGAAGCTGATAGCCAAACATCATGATCTGGTATCAGTATGATGTGGTGAATCTGTCTTTGAGAAAAATTTAACCACTTGTTTTCTTCTATACTTAACGTTTGAAATAAATACTATAATTGATTTTAATTTGTTATTCTGCAACTAGTTCCATTTAAAAATATTTAAGATTTCTATTTGTCTCTCAGTTCTCCTTTGAATAGATTATTAATTGTAATTTCTTGTGTTATGTGAACTTGATGGCAGAATAAGTTGTCTTCAAATTGTACTTCTAATTTATTATAGGAGTGGATTTGTCCAAGATAGAAAAGCATCCAGATGCAGCTAACCTCCTTCTGAGACTGGATTTTGAGAAAGACATTAAACAAATACTCCTGTTTCTCAAGGATTTGGGTTTAGAAGATAACGAATTGGGAACATTCCTGACTAAAAATTACGCTGTTTTCTCTGAAGACCTTGAAAATCTTAAGACCAGGTAAAGTTTTAAGATGATTCTCACATAATATAAGAAGTGCTCGTGTGAGAAATGTTCAGGTCTCTGCTATACCAGGGTCTCTTGAGATAGTGAGCCTGAGTGTTACGTTTGTGATGAACTTAATCTAAATTAAAAGTAGTTCTTTTGTTCAACTATTGATTATCTTTCAACTTATTGCTGAGTTAGTATTGAACTGTTTCTCTTTGAATAAATTTTTTAAATCATCTCTATTAATGATTTGGTAAATTTTCTGATGGCACACTTAAAAGTTGTACAAAACTATGGTAGCCTGATCTTTACTGGTTTTGTTCCTCTTCTTTTTTCCTTTTTGGAGACTGGGTCTCACTGTCTAGCCTTGCCTGGCCCTAAAATCATGATCCTCCTGCCTCAGCCTCTCTAGAGCTGTGATTGCAGGTGTGTGGCACCCTGTCCAGTAACTGTGAATTTTGATGGCACACATTTGACATTCTCTTGGGAAATTATATATACTTTTCCATAAATTAACTGTTTTGATTGTTCGTTCCTCCTCCTCCTCCTTATTCTTCATTAAATGGCACTTGTATAAACATCTTTATACTTTGTCATTCAAAGAATTCTTGACTCTGTGAGGACCTTTACAGTAGGATGTGTTAATATGTTAGACAATGCCACCCAGAGCAAGACAGAGACCCTGCTATAACACTGTTAACTTTGCCCCTCTATCCCCCCTGCATTCTGTATTCCTGGCTACTGAAGGGGAGCAGGGTTCTCTTTACCTTATTGCATAGTCAAAACCATCACTAGGAACTATGGGTGGATTCCTTTCTTGGCATCCATGTGCAGTAAAATACCAGGCCCATCAGTTAACCTTTCATATCTCAGACCAGTCAATACATTTCTCTCAATCTCCACCTCCAGTCCTCATTATTCCTACAAGGTAGCTGCACTAGTCTCCTAGTTGGGCTGCCTAGACTGGTAACCTCTAGACTGTTCCCTACACTGGTGTTGAGCCTTCCTACTTTTCAAAGGGCTTGACAGTTCCTTGAACTAACAATAGATAACATCTTTACTTTATATTGGGAAAAAATGAAACAAAAAACATTTGCATTTCTTAAATTGAACAGCTTATCACCTTATATATTTAAGGCACTGGACTAAGCATCAGACTTAAAAGACGTGCTCCTTTAAGTGCTCTCTCCTAATGTAGGACTTACAGTCTCATGTGAAACAAACAGGCTTTCAAAGGATAGAGAGTGATTCTAAGAAACCTATACCAGCATGCTGCTTCTGATTTTAGGGACACATATTCCCTCACTATTCAAAAACCAGCTTACTTTCCTACTCCAGATTTATTCTAAGAAAGTGGGGCATTGTTTTCAAAGGTTGAACCATGATTATTACTGACCTCATTTTATATGGAAGCACAGAGAGATTGAGTAATTTACCCAAGATTACATGCTGTTTGTATAAATGGCAGGGCTAGGATTCAAAGTGAATTTAGTCTAACTCCAGAGTCTTGACTACTGTATATAGCATCTCCCTGCATTTAATTCTCTGAAGGAAACCTGTATGGTAAGGAAGCAGAAATTACTTGTTCAAGTTTATGTTTGCTCCTCACAACTGAGAAGTGTTTATTACTTGGGATTTTTATAGATATTTTTCATCCAAATATATTTAAAGGCTATCTAATGAGCTATAAGTTTCTATTGAACAGGCAAGGATATGATAATATTTAATTAGGTTTCTGGCTTTGCTATATAATCTTATTTTCTAAACTTTCTATAACAGCATTAATTTCGTGGACTTTCTTTCAATGAAAGAAATGAGTGTATAAAATTTTAGTCTTCTGGATGGTGCACGCCTATAATTCCAGCACTTCAGAGGCGGGGCAGGCGAATCTCTGTGAGTTCAAGGCCAGCCTGGTCTACATAGTGAGTTCCAGGATAGCTAGCTCTACCGGGAGACCCTGTCTCAAAAAGACCAAAAAAGAAAATTTAGTCCTGTGTTGAATTTTCAAATAAATAAATTACATGTAGATTATGTAAATAATTTTATGGCAGGCATGGTTTTGCATGTCTATAATCTTAGCACTCGAGAAGCATAAGCAGATCAAGAGGTCAGGGCCAGCCTGGATTGTGTAGTAAGGACTGTGTCTTAAAACCGAAATATCCAGTTGGAGGTGGCTCTGGACAGCTTGCTGTGCAAGCAGGAGGACCAGAAGACAAGTATCCAGAACCCACATAGAGCCAGATGAGGCTGTACATCACGGTATTTGCACATCTGTAATTGTAATGTCATCAGGCATACAGCAAGATGGGAGGCAGAGACTAGAATCCATCCAAGCTTGGACAGCTCTCCTGGGCATCCGCAGTGGTAAACAGCAGGAGGCTGCTTCAAAACAGGATAGGACAACCTGAGGTTGTCCTGTGACTTCTACACATACAGCCAAGGCTTGTGCATGATTCACCTAAAACATATACACACAGTAATAAGACTTTTTAATCTACCACCTAGTATATTAGTAGAATTATTTTGTTTTCAAGTAAACAGAAACCATTCAAAATTTGATGGGAGCTTGTTCCTAGACACCCATATTTGTGTCAGTATTACAGAATATCTTCATTTATCTTTTGTTTTATGTAGGAGCCTTTTTTAAAAAAAAATCCTTTGGAAAGTAGCATGATATATACTAGTCATAATGTGTGCATGTTTTCATTATTTCTCTAGTAAATTTTTATTATGTGTGTGTTTATTTCTCTTTCTTTCTCCAGAGTGGCTTATCTACAGTCAAAAAATTTCAGCAAGGCAAACATTACACAGATGGTCAGAAACGCACCATTTTTGTTGAATTTTTCAGTGGAAAGACTGGATAATAGATTGGGATTTTTTCAGAAAGAACTTGAACTCAGTGTGAAGAAGGTAAAAAAGGGGAGGAGGGCTACATTTCCCTGTTTAGTAGCTGGCCTGTATAAATCCTTGATAAACAAAAGTGAATTTCCCTGCTAGGTTAAGTATGAAGCCTTGTCATTTGATAATGTATCAGCAAACTGATTTCTTAAATTTTGTTTTCAACACTGAAAACAGTGTTTTCATGTTTCCAGAGTTCCTGTCATTTCTCTGTGTCATGTTTTAATTTTAGCTTGACATTCTTTGTAATGCCTTAGTTTTTCAAATTACTGAAATGCGCATGTACAGGAACATTAATCATTGTGTTTACAAATGCAGACTAGAGAGCTGGTTGTTCATCTTCCAAGGCTGCTGACTGGAAGTCTGGAGCCTGTGAAAGAAAATTTGAAGGTAGGACATTTTCAGGCTTTGAAGAAACCAGTTTCTTTATTCTTAGGAAATAAATAATTATGTTGTTGCCATTATGAAGAAAATTAGATTTTTAAAAGGAATTATTTCTATAAAGTCAGAAGTAGATTATATAACTTTAGCAGGCAGCTTCTGTCAGTGGTTTCATATTACGTTATTTGGGTATTGCCTCAGTAAATGATTTGTTAGTCAGTTTGGGGGATTATTTTCTAAGCGATTAGAATCTTTCTGTGTTTTTTTCTAGCAGTTTCACACTTTTAGGTCTTGTCTTAAGATTGTTGATCCAATTTAAATTGATTTTTGCAGGGTGAGCTATGGTTCTAATTTCATTCTTCTACAAGTGGATATCTAGCTTTCCTGGCATCATTTGTTGAAAGCTTTTTTCCATTATATATTTTTGCCAGAAGTGGCTTTTGAATCCATTGGAGTTGAAGTTGAACATTGGTGAGCTGCCTACATGGGTGCTGGGATCCCAACTCTGGTATTCATGATTAATGTCCATCCTTCGGCTTATAGTCTATGGCTGTCTACCAGTGAGTTTTCTTGGAAACACAAAACAGCTAGATCTAGCTTTTTTGTCTTTTTGAGATAGGATCTCCCTGTACTCCCTGCTGGCCTGGAACTCTATCGAGACCAGGCTAGCTCAATCTCACAGAGCTCTGCCTCCCAGTGCTAGGATTAAAGGCATGCACCACCACACCTAGCTTGGATCTAGCTTTTTAGTGCAATTAGCCACTCTGTGTCTCTTGGTTGGTAAGTTGAGACTTTTTTCATTTAAGGTTATTACTGAGAGATGTTTATTGATTTCTGTAGTCTTGTTAGTTGGATTATTGTTTGTTCTTTTCTTTCTCCATTAATATTAGGGGATTGCTAGTTTACTATATTGACTATGATGGATTCCTTCTATATTCGTTTGTTCTTTTCATGACATTTATTCTTTCCTTTGCTGCCCAAAGAAATGTTTCCACCCATGTCTAGTTTGGTGAACCAATGAAAAGGTTGAATTGGGTTAACTTACAGGATGGGTGAGGGGGTTGCCTGAAGAATCATGGACAACTTACAGGTGGCTAGACCACTTCAGAAAATAGCTACTTTTTATCCCAGCAACCAGGAAGGGTTGGAGGTCTTATGGGTGTAGTGTGCTACCTTATGAGAGACCCACTAGAATAGAGTGTACCCATGGATAATCACAGCTGCTGAGATTTCAGGAGGGTAGTGGCCACGGCTGGCTAGAGGATGGCATTCTGCAACAAGTATTAGTAAAACAATATAACCAAAAAAAAAAAAAGCTGGGCGTGGTGGCTCACACCTTTAATCCTGGCACTAAGGAGGCAGAGGCAGGCGGATCTTTGTGAGTTCAAGGCCAGCCTGGTCTACAGAGTGAGTTCCAGGACAGCTGGGGCTACAGGGAGACCCTGTCCCGAAAAGACCAAAATAAATAAATAAATAAATAAATAAATAAATAAATAAATAAATAAATATAAAAATATAAATGCAGAATTAGATAAGTGTATGAAGGGGAATAAAATTAGACCATATTTTTAAAAATTAAAATATTGCTAAAAGTATCATTTAAAAGGGAGAAAAAGAGGAAGTACAAGGAACAAGAAAAAAATGGTGAAGTGTTAGAGCACTTTCTTCTTGCATCTTTGAACATTTGAGACCAGCACTCATGGGCTAGGGGGTGTTCAGTTGAACTTTTGGCTCTTGTCTTTGCTGTGGAGTATGTGATGTTGAGTCTACACTGAACAAGTATTCAGTGTTCATAATATCTGACTTCCACTTTAATAGTTTCTCTTCTTTGTGTATCAGGAGACACTATTTGCCTTACTCAGCATTACGGTCTGTAAGTTAGGCAGATTCTTCACCTTCTCAAGACTCCCCAGCACATACCCTTTATCCATCTCCAGGTTGCCTACTTTTCTAGCTGAGTGACATTGGCAAGCAGCCACAGCACTGAGATCTGTACAAGGCACCAGACTTGTCTTCATACTTTGAAGATCTCTTAAGGACTCACTACCCAGCTGGAGGGATATAGGTGTCAAGTATACCTCTAGAGCTCCAGAGATTCCAGGCTGTACCAGAGTGAATGGGAGAGAGGTCATCCTGGCAACCAAGGACAGGGTTACTTTCTCTCCTAGGCCTCCTGGCACCTGTACCTGTCACCTGCTCTCCACAGCTGCTTCCTAGTGCTGCCTCTCACTGGGGCTGTAGCACATTAGATTGAAGCTCCCTGTCTTGTGGTTGTTGCCTGATCTCAAGCCCCCAGGGTAGCTGAGTTCCTAACAGTAGGTTGTCTTTCAAGATGGCACAGTACACACAGACCAAACTCCCCAGTACAGATTGACAGGAAACAGGACTTCTGTCCTCTGTTGACCCAGCAATCACTGTCTCACCAGAGCGTGCACTTGGTTTAAGGCTTGTGTAGGATAGCAAAGAAATTTTCCTCTCGTGGGAGGGCGCCCAAAGCATGCAGCCACACAAGCAGCCTCTGGTAATCTACCCCCACCTCTGGTGTTTCCTGGTTCCTGGTTGCTAGGCAAAGCAAGGGAATGAACTCTCCAATCTTAGATAAAAATTCATTGAGATTACCTACAAAGTAATGGCAGGAAAGCATCCACTCACTAAAGCCATGGCCTGTTTCAAGATGGCTGCCCGGAGTTCTGGGGCGCACCCCATACCCTCTGCCTAAGCTGATTAAATGGCGAGAGACCACAGTTTTCCATGGTGTGCCTTTTATATGCCCCTGCCCCCCAGAGTTCCAAAGCCCTGTGCACCTTCTTGCATCATCGCGGGAACCTGTGGGCTAGCTAGGCTTCGCTCCTTGCCTCTCCCATTAAGCATGCAGTTTCTCCAACAATAAGCCCATTTCAAAGAAGAAATCATTTATCTCACATGTAGGCTGTAGGAGTGCCAGCGTCTTTATCAAGGCCACCCTGCTGCTTTGGAGGGGGGTCTTTTGCTTCCCTTCCCCATACTAGGTAGCTAGAGCTATGTACCAGTGGGCTTCTCTGTTAGTTTTCAGGTATCCTGTCACTATCTTTGTGAATTTCTGAAGCTCACTCTTCTTTTCATCTTCTCTTTGCAAGAGAGATGTTTTTATTATTATTATTATTTTCTTTTTCCATCTCCTAAATCATGTCAAATAGAGACAGGTTCCAGTCCAACATCTTGTCTGGAAGTTTAGCACTCCAAAAACCTTAAAACTGGTCTGCTCATGTCCAGTCTACCCAGACCTCCTCTGTGCACTGTCCATTTCATAATTGTGTGGAAACTGGTCTGCTCGTGTCCAGTCTACCCAGACCTCCTCTGTGCACTGTGCATTTCATAATTATGTGGAAACTGGTCTGCTCGTGTCCAATCTACCCAGACCTCCTCTGTGCACTGTGCATTTCATAATTATATGGAAACTGGTCTGCTCGTGTCCAGTCTACCCAGACCTCCTCTGTGCACTGTCCATTTCATAATTGTGTGGAAACTAGTCTGCTCATGTCCAGTCTACAAGACCTCCTCTGTGCACTGTCCATTTCATAATTATGTGGAAACTGGTCTGCTTGTGTCCAGTCTACCCAGACCTCTTCTGTGCACTGTCCATTTCATAATTGTGTGGAAACTGGTCTGCTCGTGTCCAGTCTACCCAGACCTCCTTTGTGCACTGTCCATTTCATAATTGTGTGGAAACTGGTCTGCTTGTGTCCAGTCTACCCAGACCTCCTCTGTGCACTGTCCATTTCATAATTGTGTGGAAACTGGTCTGCTTGTGTCCAGTCTACCCAGACCTCCTCTATGTACTGTCCATTTCATAATTGTGTGGAAACTGGTCTGCTCATGTCCAGTCTACCCAGACCTCCTCTGTGCACTGTCCATTTCATAATTGTGTGGATTTTTCAGTGACCCTCCTGGTGGTCACCTGATGATAAGCTCTTGATTCCTAGGGAGAGAGGTTTGAAATTCAGGGGACCATAGAAACACAGGCCCATAATCCCTTGAGGGCATTGACATAGTTGTCCCTAGGCTTTTAAAATTCATTACTTTAAAGATTTATTTTCACGTATGAATGTTTTGCCTGCATGTATGTAAGTGCAACATGTGCATGCCTGATGTCCTCAGACGCCAGGAGACATTAGATCCCATGGAGCTGGAGTTAACAGTTGTAAGGTACCATGTTGGTGCTGAGAACCAAACCTGGGTCCTCTGCAAGAGTAGCTGGTACTCTTATGCTGAACCATCTCTCGAGCCCCCAAATGCCATTACTTTGAATTTTAAAAGAAATATTGTATCCTCTGCCATAGTGCCAAAAATGCTCTACTCATGACTCAGTAAATTTGCTTTCTTATAGGTTTATCGTCTTGAACTTGGTTTTAAACATAATGAAATTCAACATATGATCACCAGAATCCCAAAGATTTTAACTGCAAATAAGAAGAAGCTTACGGAGACTTTCGATTATGTTCACAATGTGATGAGCATTCCCCACCACATCATCGTCAAGTTCCCGCAGGTAATGCAGCTCACAACGTGGAGCACTGCCTTTGCCCTGCACTTGGAGCTGCTGTTGGGTGTGGTGCTGTACACATGTAGGAAGTGCTCACACAGGGCTCCTGAGAAGATACGGGGCTTGTCTGTGTCCCTGTCACCTCTCTCCATTTCTTGTTTGCCTGTTGGAGTCAGGCAAAAGAACATTGGGGAAAAAAGTCTCTTCTCCACTTTAAAAAGTTTTTTTCAATGCTGCTTCTATTGTTCATTCACTCTACTTAACTCCCTAAATTAGGCTGTATTGTAATGATTTTGTACCAAAGCATAGAGCAGTTCCAGTTTGCCATCATGCCAAGGTCACCATAGTAGCTAAGCGCATCAGACTTCCCTGTTCTTTACCTCCTGGGTGGCATTGTCTGCTGTTATGAAGATGCTAACTGTGAAAGCAGAGATCAGATCTCCAGTTCCCAGAACTACGCCTGGCACCTCAGCATGAAATAAATTTTTGCTGAACAAATTAATGATTAACTTTCATCCGAGTGTTCCTTCTTTCCTGTTTGGCATATGAATAACCACTCATTTACTGGATAAATGACAGATTGAACTTTATCAAACTGATTTCTACTTCCATTAGATGTGTTCCTATTCATGGTATAAAGATGGGCAAAAGATAGATGAAGTTAACACTATCTCCCAGGACTATTTGCATTTGGTCCGGTTCATTTATATTTGTCCATCATATTTTAAATTGTAAGACAGAATGTTGCTGGCATATTATAAAAGTATCAAAAGGCTGGACTTATGAATTTCACTTATGGAGAAATTGTTAAGTAATCTTCAACTAAAAAGCAATGAAAATAATTTTCCCCAAGATTGTTAGATAATTGTAAGAGAGTGGGCTGGAGAGATGGCTCTAGCGGTTGGGAGCGCCGACTGCTCTTGCAGGGGACCCGGGTTTGATCCCCAGCACCCACATGGCGGCTGGGGACCGTCTTTCACTCCAGTTCCGGGGCGGTCCGACGCCCTCTTCTGACCTCTGTGGCGTTGCACGGCACGGGTGCACAGACCTGCATGCAGACAGTACATTCATACACATAGAAAGTAAATAAAATTAAAAAAAAAAAATGTTTAAAAAAAATAATAATTGTAAGAGAATCTGAATTTATCCCATCCAAACCTGAGAGGTCAGCCATCTATTATATAATGAGCATATGCCCTGGACTACACTGAGTGTGAGCACTTAATATAGAAATCAGTCCAATATGGCCTGTGTTCTTTTTTTTTTTTTAATTTTTATTTATTTATGTGTATGAATGTACTGTCTGCATGTAGGTCTGTGCACCCGTGTTGTGCAATGCCGCGGAGGTCAGAAGAGGGCGTCGGATTCCCCTGGAACTGGAGTTCTCCTGGAATTGGAGTTATAGACGGTTCTTAGCCGCCCGGTGGATGCTGGGGATTGAACCTGGGTCCTCTGCAAGAGCAGTCGGTGCTCCTAACTGCTAGGCCATCTCTCCAGCCCCATGGCTTGTATTCTTAATGACTTCCAGGGTAGTGTGCAGAGTTTTAAAATAAGGTTGTATGGTGGGAGAGTCTTAGCCAGAAGACTCAAAGGGCTATTTCAGCAGAGAGGAGACAGAAAAACCCCAGAAATAATAATGCTATTGAGTGCTTACTGTGTACCAACAACTCCTTTTACTGCTTGCTTGTACTGACTCATAATAGTTATTCTCCCAACAACTATAGGAGGTACTATTACTACTATTACTACCCTTATCTGAAGAAAGTAATTATAAGGGGACTGAGTAACCTGTTCAAGATTACTGAATGACAAGGGGCAGAGGCAGATCACAACTCTAGCAGCTAGACTTTAAAACCTACACTCCTTAGCAGGATGTGCTGTCACTCTTCATGTGGTATTTGTCAGTGCAATAGGAGTAGAATTAAGAAGGTGGAGAAAATCCTTTTATTTGTCATGGTCATTTGTTTAAAGCCCAGTTGTAAGAACAAGAGGCTTCAGCAGGTAAAGGTGCTTGCTGCCAAGTCTGACAACCTGAGTTCATTCCCCAGAATTCACATAGTAAAAAAAGAGAACCATCTCTGGAAAGTTGTCCTCTGACCACCTCCACACACACACACTAGCAGGGGTCTGCGTGCACTTTGTGCACACATGCCTGCTAATAGATAAATGTTCTTAAAAATTAAAGCCCAGCCTTTGAATTGTGGCTTCCAAGTTGGGATTTTAGAGACTTCTTGGGTCCCTGGGCAGAACTATTGAGAGCAAATGTAAGAAGCTTAGTAATAGAAAATTATGTTTGATAGTAAAACTGTGAGGGGGAACTGATAGACGTTGTGTTTTTGACAAGTATTTTAGAACTCAATGGTGTAAAACTAGATGTTTCAAGCAGCTATTGTACTGGTTGACATATATGCCCTATGATTAAAAACTCGACAACTGTAACCTGGAGAGGTCCTAGAAGCATAGGAATGCCACTGTCAAGATGATGAGCACGAGGAAACCACTGATGTAAGGGGGTTAACTCCATACTCCTGGTCCCTTCCCACTTTCCATTTCTGTGATGGCAATGCTAGAGTCCACCGCAGGGTGAGAGGGATCAAACCTGCTCAGGGTAGGAGTGGGGTTTTTGTTTGTTTTGCTGTTGTTGTTGTTTTGGGTTTTGGTGGGTTTTTTTTCAGTCTTGAGTCTAATGTGAAATCTTTTGTACCAGTGGCAACATGGTTCTTGGTGGTCAGCAAACACCTCCTTATCTTGTGAGAGAAAGGTTGAATATCATGAGCTGCAGCTTTTGGACATGAAAGAGCACACAGTCTCTAATGACAAAAGTAACTCTAAGGGCCGGGCCAGGTGTGGTGGTGCACACCTGTAACCCAGCACTTAGTGTTACTCCCTATTACTGCCTAGCCATACTTGCAGAATCACCCTAAGTGGGTTAGATCTTCATTTGCAGTAATAACGTGCTAAGGGGAATTTATTTGCCCAAGTGAGGACAGAATAGGATGTCATTTGCTTCTTCAGAGACAAAGATGCTTTGTCCCAAAAGCACACTAACCCCATGCCAGATAGCACCACGGCCTTTTTTTGGTCACTGTCGTCAAGGAAAGTTAGTTTTTGGCTGTTGTTTTCCATATTGTCCCTTCCAAGTGCACAGGTAGCACTTTGTTTCCACTTGGACACAGAGAAAGGGCCCTAAAGCTTGGTTACTGCTGACTCAGTGCCCTGCAGTGCAGCCAAGGGTGGGAGCTCCAGACCCACACAACTGGGCCTCTCCAGGAGCCACAGACCCCCAGACCCATGCAACTGGGCCACCTGGGCCTCTCCAGGAGCCACAGACCCCCAGACCCGCACAACTGGGACACCTGGGCCTCTCCAGGAGCCACAGACCCCAGGCTGCCACCCTCACTCTGGCTTGGCCCCCTTTCCACTAGTCCTCTCTTCTTTTATAGCAGCAGGCTCTAGGGACTGGGCCCACTTGTAATTCCTGGGTCAAGTGGCTGCCAGTCTCCTTAGTCCTTGGGAGTTTAACACAGGGCAAGTAAGGCACACATTTCCTGTTCAGGATGTGCTTCATTTTAATTCTAATTGGAGAAGAGGAATTTAAAAATCAAAACAGAGACTTAACAGATTTTGATTTTTTTTAATTAATTATTTTTTTTTAACCTAGATCTTGATCTCTAACACTGGTTCTCAAACTTGGCAGATAATCAGAATCTAGAGAGCATGTCACAACAGATTTCTGGTCCCCACTCTCAGGTTTCAGATGAGGTGGTTTTGGGTGACTTCTGAGGATTCGTTCTTTCTAACAGGTTTCTGCCACCATCTAGCCTTTGTTTCATTACAGTTCTCTGTTGAGTTTTAGAAGACAGGCTCTTGCCGTATCACCCATGTGGATCTAACAATTTTTTTTTTGTTTTTTTTGTCTTTTCTGAGACAGGGTGTTCCTTTAGTCCCAACTGGCCTGGAGCTCACTACATAGACCAGGCTGTCCTTGAACTCTTGGAGATCCACCTGCCTCTGCCTCTGCCTCTGCCTCTGCCTCCAGAGTGCTGGGATTAAAGGCATGCGCCACCATGCCCAGCCCTGATCTAATAATTTTTAGCTGGTATGCTAGGAATCACACTGACGGCCTCCAGAGTGCTAGGCATTTATTATACACCTAAACTATACCTTCAGCCTGTTTACTTACAAACTCAACATAAATTATAGGCTTTAAATACTATAGCATTGATCATATTTATTATGTTTATTGAACATGTGATCACTTATACTTGTTCAATTATTCAAATATTTAGCCAAGTAAATTTTTTACCATTTCAGCTTTGATTATGCAGTTTTTCTTATCTTTTTCAGGTATTTAATACACGATTGTTTAAAGTTAAAGAAAGACACTTGTTTCTCAGCTACTTGGGAAGAGCACAGTATGATCCAGCAAAACCTAACTACATTTCTTTGGACAAATTAGTATCTATTCCTGATGAAGTATTTTGCAAAGAGATTGCTAAAGCTTCGGTAAAGGACTTTGAAAAGTTCTTAAAAACTCTTTAGTTTTTTGATGACTATTAAAATGTTGTCTTGTAAATAAATGTATACATGAGTAAATTGATATTTTTAAAAAATACTTCCAAATAAATAATGCCTCAAGTCTCAGCATCAGAAACATTTTTCTGTACTTATCCTTTCTTCCTAGTAATTCTTTTCTAAATTATGTGTGTGATGAGGAGGGAGGTGCTTGTGTGTGTGTGTGTGTGTGTGTGTGTGTGTGTGTGTGTGTGTGTGAAGGCCAGAGGTCTGTGTCAAGTATGTTTGCTCTCCACCTAATTTTTTTTTTTTGGTCTTTTCGAGACAGGGTCTCCCTGTAACCCCAGCTGTCCTGGAACTCACTCTGTAGACCAGGCTGGCTTTGAACTCACAAAGATCCGCCTGCCTCTGCCTCCCAAGTGCTAGGATTAAAGGCATGTGCCACCACACCCGGCTTCCACCTAATTTTTTGAAGTAAGGTCTCACTGAACCTGGAGCTCACCAATCCCACAGACCAGCTGATCAGCAAGCCCTAAGGACCTTCTTTTCTCTGTCTCCCTAGGACTAGAACTATAAGCATTATGAGTATGTGCTACCATGCCTGGTGAGGCTCTGAAATCGGGTCCAGCTGAGCTATCTCCCAGCCCTTTAAAAAAGGTTTTTATTGCTGAAGTTCATTGTACAAAGTGAGATTGTATTAGAATGGCTTCTTGGTACTATATATTTGTGTGCATAACCCTGGTAGAGCTTTCTTACCAGGTCTTAGTAACTTAATTCCCATTTGATTTATCCATATCCTTCCTCAGGAAGAACAAAAATCCAGTAAGCATAGAGAAAAGGCGTGAGTTGACTGTAAGCTTATCCTTGTGAACTTTTGAGAATAGCGGAGGGCTTTCCTGCTCTTGGATTCATGGGTCTTTGAAACTAGTTTTGTCACAAGACAGCATTATTTCCTTTAAAATGTTGAGTTTCCAGAATACAATATGTCATTCATCCAGAACCTACTGCCGAACTCACAGCATTCCACTATGTCTTATCTACAGTGTTGCCTTCCTGAGTGCAAGAATTTGAAGTTTGTCACACCAACTCCAGTGTCGCCTGTGTGAGCAATGATGAAAGTCATATTCGAGGCAGGCGGGGGAGCAAAGTCCTTCGGGGCCTGATCCCCTGGAGGTCCCTGGCAGAGTGCTCGGCCTTGACCATTTCCCGATATGCTCCTAAGATGTCACGCTTCCTTGGTGCTGGGCTTGGCATGCTGTCTTTCTTAGTTATAATATACTTTCTGATACAACAAAGTCCTCTCTCAAGTTTAATTAAATGTTCCTTATAGACAAAGGACAAAGTTACCTAGATGTTCCGGGAGATGGCAATAATAGCCAAATACCTCCCCCAGTTTTAGGCCACTCTTGGAGCAGGAACTTTCTGTAAATCTTAGTCAAATTAAATATAAAAATATTTTTGAGTATGACCCTCCTTTCTTAAAAGCTCTTGCAAAAATTCATTGGAAACATTACATTGAGTGATATCATAGACCAATTCAAAATAATAAATTGTTGAAGAAAGTTCAAAATAGATAATCAGGTAAAAATGATGTTTTATATCATGACTGTTACTGAGTAAAATGGGAATTCCAGTGGCAGTCGTGTATGACGGGAGGCATTAATAGGCAGATGGTGGGCTCCTCTTTAAGAATAACATACAGAGGGTCCCGATTCTCCCCCTCCTTTCACAGGACAATATAATACAATGGAAATAGATGGGTTAATATAGATGGGCAGTGGATCTTTACTATATTATAAACTTATGCAAAAATTGCTAAGAGCTAGCCTCCTTGGTGCTTTAAACCCACAGCAAAAACAAACTATTATTAATCAAATATACAATAGTAATGGTGGCATTGCACACACTGTACCAAAGCGAGACATGTTGAAAAATTGGCTCCGGTGCATTACAATTGGCCTGAGCCATTTCCTTATGCTCCCAGCAAAAGAAAGCCGAATCTTGACTGGATTACATTTTTAACTGGCCCGAGCCGTTTCCCTGGGAGACAGAAAAAGAAAAACCTTAAGATCACAAAGTAAAGTTATTTTAGTGATAAAGTAATAAAAAAAAGCCACAATCTCTCAGTTCTTTTTTTTTTTTTTTTTTTTGGTCTTTTGAGACAGGGTCTCCCTGTAGCCCCCAGCTGGCCTGGAACTCACTCGTAGACCAGGTCTGGCCTTGAACTCACAAAGATCCGCCTCTTCTGCGGACTTTGCCTGCGGTTTTAATGACCATTGTCTAAACTAAAATATATTATTGCGTAGTAATCGCCTAACTGTGAACTATGACTATGTACTTTGGTATATGTATAAAATTAATTATTAGTAATCTGTCCAGTAGTTCTGGAAAGTTTGCCAACTCCTCTCTGCTGTTTCTTCTTTTTTTTTTTTTTTAATTAGTTTTTATGATGCTTTGTGCATTTCAATACATTTTCCATTCAGTTCAGGCTTATTCCCTTTCCCCCCCCCGCAACTCCCACCCATCCAGATCAATGCATTCTGCCATAACTGTCCTGCATCTTTCTCTCAGTTTTTTTTTTTTTCATTTAGCTATAAGTGATAATCATAAGTACAAGCATCCTTCATGCAAACCTATCTGCAGGCTGTTGATGCCCAAACACCCTACAGCCACCCTCCAGTGGGGGGACAGGTTGGCTTGTTCAATCAAGTTGATCAAATGAGGTCCAGACTACTTGTCTGTAGTTTCACCATTTCACCCCAATCACAGCCCTCTTACATTTTCTTACCCCCCAAAACCCCCGGCCCCCCCTCTTTCCTGAGGTTGTTCCCTAGGCTAGAAAAGGGGCACAGGTGGATGGAGGTAAAACTGTCCACTCTTTCGGAGCTGTTGACTTGAGCTTCTGGTCAATCTGGCTGTTTCCTTCATGGGGCTGACAGTTTGTCCACGGAAAACCTTCGGATTCCTACTAATGAAGAACAGCAATTAGATATATAGGTATCTTAGCAGCACTAATATGTTATGGTAGGTTACTATAGCCATAAGACCACAGTTTGGATATGTCTAATCCATGAATAACCAATTTTCCCCCCTGTTAAAAGATGACAGGGGTTTACTTGGGCTTATAACATCTCCTAACCTGTAGAGGATAAGCTTTGTGGCATCAGCCAATGGGTTATTCCTCCAGGGGAGCAGCCAATAGCCAATTAGATTTGGGATATACAGGCACATGGCTGCCTCTGCTGCACAGTATTTCCAGGCAGGTGAGGTGTAGCTGGTGCTGACGGTGGAGTCTTGCTTGACTCAGGGAGACCCATATTTGCTTTATTGGTTTAGTGGCCTTTGGTAACACTCTCTGGCATTCCAGAGGCCATCTGTACACTTGCATGTGTGGTCTCAATACATCCCTCCCATGTTAACGTCAGGTCTTCGGCAAAATGTACTATAAAATCACTGCCTTGAGCTCAGTAAAATCGCAACAGATCCAAAAGCCTCTCTTGGTTTTTCTTCTGTATGTCGTCACCGAACCTGTGTTTTCCTGTACACCAAAGGACTCTGTTCTCCTGTGATTAAGATCCCGATTCCCGGTGGGCTAGTCTGTGGCAGAAGTTGCCCTCAGTTGTCTACCATGAATCAGGAAAGGATAAAGGATGGTCAGGAAAGCGTAATGCTAAGTAGAGGCAATGAAGCATCGTGATAATAAACCTTTGACTTCCATGAGCAAGATTTATAGTGGGAATTGGTACTCTGCCCCCTACTCCTGCTTACTATAATGTGTTAACCAGGGCAGATGACTAATTCTTTTTGCTTCTTTATCAATAATGTGAGGTACTGTGACTTTAGTTTTCTCCCTTAGGTTCACCAGCTTGACTAGCCTGTAATACTTTGGGGTGCTTATTGTACATCGAAGAAACACATATGATATCTATACTCTCAATATGTCCTCCTATAGTGACTCTGAGCCAATATAATGTGGCTTAAGGAACACTAATAAGCAGAGCCTTGAAAACCATTTGTACATTGGGGCTGGTCTTGGAATATTTATTAAGATTTATTGTATTGAAATGTGTGTGTGGAGGGGGATCATGTAAGTGCAGTGTGCCAGATCCCATGGCACTGGAGTTACAGGCAGTGTGAGCCATCTGATGTGTGCTGGGAATTGAACCTGGATCTCAGGAAGAGCAGTACGTACTCTTAACTACTGAACCATCCCTCTAGTCCTGGAACATTTAAAGTGTGAGCCACTACGTAAATAGGTCATTCCAATTACTGGAAAAAGTAGGTAAAGAGAGGCACCTGGCAAATCCCTGGTCAATTCAGCATGCCAACTGACATGTGAGTGAGGAAGCCAGCCAAGTGAGTGTTCAAGCCTTAGCTGAAATACCCAGCTGAGTTCAAAGTTGGGAGGTAAGCATTTTAACCTACTATGAAAGTGGTTTTTTGCCGGGCGTGGTGGCGCACGCCTTTAATCCTAGCACTCGGGAGGCAGAGGCAGGCGGATCTTTGTGAATTCAAGGCCAGCCTGGTCTACAGAGTGAGTTCCAGGACAGCCTGAGGCTCCAGGGAAACCTTGTCTCAAAAAGACAAAAAAAAAGAAAGTGGTGTTTTGTACACCAGGGTTCTGTGTTGTGCCAGATACCCTGAAAGCAGCCTCTGAGAAACTAAATTCATTATTGGTCAGAGCCTGTTATTTATCCACTCACCAGACATCTAAGTTCCTAGAATACACTGATTAAACACCGTAGGTGCGAGCATCCATGGAGTTCTACAATGTGAGACAAATAATAAAAAGCAGCTGAGAAAGAAAACACAGAACTCCCTTGATTGTCTATGTCTCCGAAGTTTACTTTGCCTTTAGGAAAAATCCATTCAGTATGGGCTAGCCAGGAGCTAGGGAGATGGCTCAGTCAGGATGAGAGTGCTGCAGAAGCATGGGGAGCCAAACTTAATCTCCAGGACCCACATTTAAAGCTGGGTGTGGTGGGATTGCACTTGTAATCCCAGTGCTGGGGAGGCAGACGGGAGGATCCCTGGGGCTTGCTAAGGAGCCAGTCTAACCCCAGTCAGCACCAAGTTCAGTGAAAGTAAAGTGGAGATTGATGGCATTCAGCATTGACCTCTTGTACACATAGCTGTAAATAGAGACACACATAGGCTAGTTGTGCTGCTGTAATGGACAACCCTAAAATTTCAATTGATTTAAAATCAAAAGTCTGCCTCAGAGACTACATAGGCTCTGCTTCACATGAAGTTGAATTGGTATGGACTGGTGAATGAATCTTGATGTTCAGTATGACTGGACTTGTTGCCCATGTACTACAGGGAAAAGAAATGTGGAAAAATAGTCTTTAAAATTTGTCGGGTATTTTTCCCTTTGTCAGAGTATCACCTATCCATGCCTGCATTTTTTTTTTTTTTCCTTTTCGAGACAGGGTCTCCCTGTATCCCTAGCTGTCCTGGAACTGGCTCTGTAGACCAGGCTGGCCTTAAACTCACAAAGATCTGCTTGCCGTTGCTTCCCAAGTGCTAGGATTAAAGGCGTGCGCCACCACGCCCGGCATTATGCCTGCATTTTAAAGGAGCAAAGAAGTATATGTACCAGAAGGAAAGAAAACTTTTTTTTTTTTTTTTTTTTGAGACAGGGTCTGTGTCTGGAACTGGCTGTGTAGACCAAGCTGGTCTGAAACTGGCTGTTGTAGACCAAGCTGACCTGGAACTCACATGAGACCTGTCTGTTGGGTAGTGGTAAATCTCACCAGTAACTCAGTCTCCCAATTTTCTGTCCCTAGATTTTTATGCCTTAGACTTCCTGTCTTGGAGTTAAGACCTCGAAACATACAAATCTATGTACTTGCTCCTCTTTTAAAACTATATGCAGAATTAGCCAGGCATGGAGGCACATGCCTTTAGTCCCAGCACTCAGGAGGCAGAGGTAGATGGATCTCTGTGAGATCAAGGCCAACCTGCTGGTTTACATAGAAAATTCCAGGCCAGCTGGGGCTACAGGGAAACCCTGTCTCAAACACACGCGCGCGCACACACACACACACACACACACACACACACAAAGGTTATATTATATTCTGAAGTATATCATAGAGTAATTTTTTTTTCTTTCAGAAGTAGGATTATACAAAACAGCCCAGGATGGCCTTGAATTTACAATTATTCTGCCTCAGTCTACTGAGTTCTGAGATTGTAGGCTTGTGCCGCTACTACATTAGATTTAGTATATTTAAAGCTTTTCTGACCTAACTTTTCACAAAAATGGCTCAAAGTGGATCTGGAGCTAGGAATGAAGGCAGATTGGTTGTGCACCAGATGATCCTAGAAATAAGGAAACCTGAATTGGAATCTGAATCCTGGAAAAATCTTCATTCTTCTCAATTTCGTGGCCTTGGACAAATTATTTAAACTGAGGCTCAGCTACCTTCTCTACAATACTGACAACTACAGTAACTATATCACAAATTTAGCATTAAGTGCGAACACAGCTGTCCAGCAGTACCTGAGGAGTCCACATCTGTGTATAAAATTAAAAGTAATCTAGAGGTAATTTAAAGAATGCAGTTAATAGGCCGGGCGTGGTGGCGCACACCTTTAAACCTAGCACTAGGAGGCAGAGGGAGATGGATCTCTGTGAGTTCAAGGCCAGCCTGTCTACAGAGTGAGTTCCAGGACAGCCAGAGCTACAGGGAAACCCTGACTCAAAAAGACAAAGAAAAAAAAAATGCAGTTAATAAGTGTAGGTCATACAAAAATACTGCACTGCTTTATACAAGGGCTTCAATCATGAAGGCTATCCTCTCGGGTTCTAGAACCCCTTACCTGTGTGCCTGAAAAACTTTTTTTTTTTAATTAATTTATTTATTTTTATCCAGCCCCCTGAAAAACTTTTACCCGATAACCTGTCTCCAAGCAACGATCCCGTTAATACCAAGTTTCTTGGGGTAGTAGAACATAGTACCTCGACCAAAGCCCAGCCCCGCTCTTAAAACCTGGACTACCACTTTTCCGTTTTGGTCAGGAAGAACGTTCCTGGCAACAGCTTGCACAAAATGCCCCCTCCCCCACCCCCCAGGGCGGAAGGACTTACAGCAGGTGTCAGAGTTGCGTTGCGCCTGCGCAGCGTCCTCCGCTGCCTCCCGGGCCGGAACGCCAGGCGCCTGCGCCGTAGCCAGGCGTCCTCTAGGACTTACCCAGAAGACCGCGCTCCGCTCTCAGGTCAACATGGCGGGCAGGTCTGGTAAGTGGCTGGTGATTTTTTGTCTTGGACATCGGGGCTCTTGTTTTCCCAACTACTTTCTCCCTTCTAACCTCGCTGAGTGGCCAGGCTTGAGCACAGGGGACGTGGAGGCCCAGTCCAGCGGAAAGGGCAGGCTTCGCTGAGCCGCTCCAGCCTGCTGAGCGTCGAGACCGGGACCTGGGCTGGGAAGGTCCCCGCAGCGGTTGCTGCAGCCCGGGACCTCCCGGCCTCAGCAGCTCCGTGGAGAGATGAGTGCAGGACTGCCGCCGTGAACCGGCGTGCTGGGCGTCCAACTCTGCTCTCTGCTTTAGCCACAGCAATCCTACCATTGAGATTTCTCTCAGTCTAGTGACCGAGCTCGGGGGACATGGGATGGAGCCCTCATTCCTCCCATCGCGCGTCTCAGCAGCCAAGCCAGGCTTGCACGGGGTTTCAGGGTAACCTTGGTGTATCTAGGACGGGAGCGTGAGACGTAGATTTGAGGTGGTTTGTGTCTGTTGTATGTTCTGGAACTGGTCTGTCTTGGGATAGAATGCCGCTGTATTTAAAACAGCATGCACTTTAAATATTGTACCTCCCACCCCGTTTTTTAGAGCTAGTCTTTGCCCTCTGGAGGTGTAAATTGGAATCTTTTTTTTTTTCTTTTTTTTTTAAGGTGCCTTTCCGTCCCCAGAAATTGTGAAGTCATTACTTTCAGTAGTTTGACTTTTTTTTTTTTTTTTGGTCTTTTTGAGACACCCTGTAGCCCCAGCTGTCCTGGAACTCACTCTGTAGACCAGGCTGGCCTTGAAGTCCCAGAGATCCGCCTGCCTCTGCCTCCCCAGTGCTGGGATTAAAAGCATGTGCTATCACGCCCAGCTAGTTTGACAAATTTTTAAGGAATGGTACCAAATTCGAGGCATCTGCTTCTATGTGGTGTTTGGGAACCAGAGAGCTGATCCTAACAGACCTCGGGTTTGCTCCCTTCTGTAAGCCTGCATCTTTTTCTGTAACAACAGGCAAACCCAGCTAACTTGAGCAAACAGAATAGTGCATGATACATTGCAAGTGTTAAGTGAATATTAATCATTATCATAATCATTGCCAACTAACAAATTTATCTCCTACGAATATTCTTTTCCACCCTTTTTTGTATTTTTGCTTTTGGAGACCAGGTTAGTCTTAGCCCAGGCTAGCTTCAACCACTCTGTGTCTCTAGAGATGACCTTGAACTTCTGATTCTCTTTCCTCTGGAATGCTGGGATTACAGGTGCACACCATCACACTCAGTTTTATGTGTGGTGCTGGAGATGAAACCAGAGCTTCATGGTACAAGATAGGTAGGCACTCTACCCACCGAGCTACATCCCTTCTTCCCCCCACCCCTTAGAAACAATTTCATACATGGCTCTTAATTTCTAAGGTTTGTTAAAGTCACAGATCCTGTACTAAGGAGTAGGAAATGAGAATAAGCTGGATTGAGAAGAGAGCTTTCTTTCTTTCTTGGTGAGAGACTAGCCTTAGAATTAAAATAGAAAGTTTAGAGTCTGGGGTGATAGCTCAGTTGGTAAGGTGCTTGCCTTGCAAGCCTAGGACCTGAGTTTGATCCCAAGAACCTATGTTTATTTGCTTTTTCAAATATACTGTCCCACCCCATGATTGTGATCCCAGTGCTGGAGAGGTAGAGCCAGGTAGAGGTAGCTCCCAGTGCTCACTGACCTGTCAGTCAGCCCAGCCTACTTGGTGAGTGGCCAGTGAGGGGGGCACACAAATAGTTCCCTGGGCCATGCCAAAACACATCCGAGCGCACACATGTGCACATGCACACACACACACACACTTGTAAAAAGAAAGGTTAAACTTGTTCTGCCTTGTCTGTACCAAATTTGTCATAAATATCAGGCACTATCATGCTGTTCTTAGCATCAACCAGGTTCCTTCCACCAAGTTTATGCTTTTCCCAAAGAGTTTTGGGGTGTCTTGTTAGGTTTTTGCATGTTAAGCATGATCTCTACCACTGAACTACATTCCCAGTCCCCCCCTTTTTTTTTTGTTTATAAAAGGTCTGGAACTCAGAATCCTACCTCAACTTCTTGAATGCTGACATTACAGCCCTTCCCTACCAAATTTAACCTTAAAGAATTTTATCATGAACTGTCTCCTTATCCATGGTTAAATACTCATTTGATGTTGGGTGGTGTTAGGTGGGGAAAATAGGCTGCTTTTATTAATATGTATTAATACTTAAATGATAGTATAAAATATTTCCGGAAAGAAGTATACTTTAAAGAGGATGGCCAAGTGCAATAACGTAGAATAAGTTTCAGAGAGTGGAGACGTGCACCTGCTGCCCACCCCAAGAGTGGAGATGTGCACCTGCTGCCCACCCCAAGAGTGGAGACGTGCACCTGCTACCCACCCCAACAGTGGAGACGTGCACCTGCTGCCCACCCCAAGAGTGGAGATGTGCACCTGCTGCCCACCCCAAGAGTGGAGATGTGCACCTGCTGCCCACCCCAAGAGTGGAGACGTGCACCTGCTGCCCACCCCAAGAGTGGAGATGTGCACCTGCTGCCCACCCCAAGCCCCCACCAGCTCCTCCTTCTGACTTTTGCAGCTACAAATGAGAAACGTGGGGCTGGAGAGATGGCCTAGCAGTTAAGAGCGCCGACCGCTCTTACAGAGGACCTGGGTTCGATCCCCAGCACCCACATGGCAGCCGAGAACCGTCTGAAAACTACAATTCCAGGAGAACTCCAGTTCCAGGGGAATCCGAGACCCTCTTCTGACCTCCGCGGCATTGCACGACACGGGTGCACAAACTTGCATGCAGACAGTACGTTGATACACATACAGAAATAAATAAATGCCGGGCGTGGTGACGCACGCCTTTAATCCTAGCACTTAGGAGGCAGAGGCACACGGATCTCTGTGAGTTCGAGGCCAGCCTGGTCTAGAGTGAGTTCCAGGACAGCCAGAGCTACAGGGAGACCCTGTCTCAAAAAAAAGAGAAATGTTCTAGGTCCCTTTCCTGTCCCCTGTCCTTCAGTTCTGGTGGTAGCAGCTCATGTAAGGGCATGGGATGTTAGACTTTGAGAGTCTGAAGTAGCAGTTAGTATACCTGTGTGGTATTAGGTACATTTAGTGTGTGACTTCACCCTTTTCTCCCATGGTATCTATCATAGGTAAAATAACCCCCACTACAGTGTATATAAGAGTACTGGTTGCTTGCCTAGCAATGTATTCAAGTTGTATAAGTGGATTGTATTAAGTAACAGTGTGGTGATTACCAGTTGCAGCATCAGGCCGGTGGCTGGAAGGTTTTCGAAAATGGTATTACAATGCTGCAGGATTCAACAAACTAGGTGAGTATCTGGGATTTCTCTCATTACTTTCTTCCTCCTCTTATTCTTCTCTCTGAATATAGTGCTTTTATAAAAATTATTATGGCTCAGCCATGCATGGTGTTGTAAACCTTTAATCCCAGCACTCAGGAACCAGAAGCAGGTGGAGCTTTGTGAGTTCAAGGCCAGCTGGGGCTACAGGGAGACCCTGCCTCAAAAAGACCACAAAAAGCAAAAACAAAACAAAACATCTTAGTATGGGGCTGGAGAGATGGCTCAGTGGTTAAGAGCAGTGGCTACTGTTGCAGAGGACCTGGGATCAATTCCCAGCACCCACATGGTGGCTGCCAAGTATCCATAACTCCAGTTCCAGGAGATCTGATTCCCTCTTCTGGCCTCCTCAGGCATTGCACACAGCACAGGAATACTTAGCAAGCAGTACACTCATACACATAAAATAAAAATAATTTTTAAAATTTATGGTTCCAAAAATGGTTTTCTGTGTTTCAAATTTTAAATTGGGTTTCTTTTTTTTGTTGTGTTTATTCTCTTTGAGAGGAAAGGGATAAAATCCTCTAAATGTTGAATGTTTGATCTTGTAGTTTCATGAGATTTGGGAACTTTTTTAGAGCTTTCTACCAATACCTTCATCTTTTGGTGTTGAAATCTAATGGAGGCCGCAGTGAACTTTTGGTTGCTTAGTATCATTGTAAATTCTTTAATATCTTTAATATTATTATTATCATCGTGTGGTGTGTGTGTGTGTGTGTGCGCGTGCGCGCACACGCGCACACAGGATGTGTATAAATGCGGATAAATGCGGGTGCACACATGCCGGAGCATGCACTGGGAGGTCAAAGGACAACCTTTTTATAAATGTTTTATTTATTTATTTTTGTTTTTGAAACAGGGTCTCCCTGTAGCTCCAGCTGTCCTGGAACGTAGACCAGGCTGGCCTTAAACTCACAGAGATCCACCTGCCCCTGCCTCTGTCTCTGCTGGGATTAAAGGTGTGTGCCACCACACCCAGCGTTTTATTTATTTTTTAATGATTATGTGTATGAGTGTATTGCCTGCGTGTATGTAAATACTCACCTGACAGGGTTAGAAGAGAGTGTCTGATCCCCTGAAACTGTACTCAACAGTTGGTAGCTTCCCTGTGGGGGTCACACCCGGGTCCTCTGCAAGAACACTCAGTGCTCTTAAATGCTGAGCCATCCCTCCAGGCCCCAAAGGACAACTTTTAAGACTCAGTTCTTACCTTCCTCCATGGGTTCCAGGATTGGAACGCAGGTCCCAAGGCCTGTACAACAAGTGCCTTTGCCATCTCATTGACCCAGGTTCTTTAATATTTTGAACATGTTTTCAAGAACAAGATAAACATTTTAATTATTTTCTGAATTTACAATAGTAGTGTTAAAAGACCTAGTATTGTTTCAAGAAATAACTCATGTAGGAAATGCTTTTGGTTTTCATGGTGTCTAGTGATTTGAACTCTTGCTTTCTATTAAGTTACAAATCATAAAGATATTTTACTCATTAGAAAAGAAAAACCTTGGGCTAGGGAGATGGTTCAGGAAGTAGAAGTACCTGCAGTGTAAAACTGATGACCTGAGTTCAGATCCCCGAGACACACTTAAAAGCCAACACGAAGGTGTAAGCATCAGTAATCCTAGCGCAGCCGTATGGGGAGGTGGGAAGCAGAGATGGGAGACTCCAGAAGCTCATGGCCAGCTGTGCAGTAGCAAAGAGACTGTCTCAGACAAAGGGGAAAGGCGAATGCTGACACATGAAGTTCATGTGCTTCTGATGCCACATGCATGTGGTTTTGTGTGTGTGTGCGTGTATACAAAAAAGTCAAGTCCCTGCCAGGTATGGTGGCTTAGGCCTGTAACTTCAGTGCCTCGGAGACTGAGGAAGGAGTGCAAATCCAAAGCAAGTTAAGTGTGAGTCTAAACAAACCAAAACTAATTTTTGAGATAGCTATTTAATGTGACTTTTTTCTTTTCTTTCTTAGGGTTAATGCGAGATGATCTACTCCTTGAGACTGACGATGTGAAAGAAGCCATAAGAAGGCTTCCTGAGAACCTTTATAATGACAGAATGTTTCGCATTAAGAGAGCACTGGACCTGACCATGAGGCACCAAATCTTGCCTAAGGAGCAGTGGACAAAATATGAGGAGGTAGAGGAAATTTTATGTGTCGGACAGTGTTGGTTATTAAGGATGAAGTATTAAAAACAGGAGAAGCACTTCTTTAAGCCCAGAACTTGGGAGGCAGAGGCAGGCAGATCTCTTGTGAGATTGAGGCTGGCCTGGTCTACATAGTGAGTTATAGGCCATCTGTGGCTACAGGGAGACCCTGTCTGGAAACAGCCAGGAGAAGCACATTGATTCGCATAATGCTTTAGTACTCTTAGAGTCGGCCAAATAACTGTCAGCTCTATTTCAGAGAAGAACACAATGAGACTTAGAAGTGAAGTGACTTAAAAATTACAAAGTCTCTAAGATAGAAGATCTGGCTGAGTCGGTTCTTCTGCTTCCTAGACCGTTATTTTCTCTCTTTTCTCTGTTTCCTGCCCTAATGGGAAGATTGTTAGTTATATGAAGCCCACCGTGATCCTCAGACTCCTGGGACACCCCCAGCTTTACTGAACCAGGCACAAACCTACACATTTTGATTCTTCCCTGGTGCTTTTCTCTCATAACCTAGCAAAGTCCTTTACTATGGTATATTTGAGAGTTTTTACATTTAAAAAGCACATAGTTCCTTGTAGTTCAGAATATATTTTCTTTCTTTTTTTTTTTTCAGAACATATTTTCTTTTTTTTTTAATTATTTTTGTATGTGTATGAATGTACCATCTGCATTGTAGGTTTGTGCACCCGTGTCATGCAATGCCACAGAGGTCAGAAGAGGGTGTCGGATTCCCCTGGAACTGGAGTTCTCCTGGAATTGGAGTTACAGATGGTTCTCAGCCACCATGTGGGTGCTGGGGATCGAACCTGGGTCCTCTGCAAGAGCAGTCGGCGGTCTTAACTGCTAGGCCATCTCTCCAGCCCCAGATCACATTTTCTTAATTTGCAAACTTTTGGTGATGATTCATTGTGATGAGTTGATTTAAGACTTGTTATTCTTTTCTTCATTCTTTAGGATAAATTCTACCTTGAGCCATATCTGAAAGAGGTTATTCGGGAAAGAAAAGAGAGAGAAGAATGGGCAAAGAAGTAATCATGTAGTTGACTTCTGCATGCACCTCTTCTCAATATTTTTATGTAATTGCTTCATCCTGAATCAAAATTTAAGAGTTATTTGCTCTGCAGATATCTTACTTTAAATAAATGTCTGTTGTAATCATTGTTAGAGTGTTTGAATCATATACTTCACTCTGATTATCCCTGAATTCACTCTGCTGGCACATTCTTTCCAGATTTTTTTTTTTTTTTTTTTTGAGACAGGGTCGCCCTGTAGCCCCAACTGGCCTGGAGCTCACTTTGTAAACCAGGCTGGCCTTGAACTCATGGAGATCCACCTGCCTCTCCCTCCTGAGTGCTGGGATTAAAGGTGTGCACCACCCAGCTAAGATACTTCTAGTGTTAAATCTTTCTTGGAGATTAGAGAGGCCACTTTAATATTTCCTCCTTGGCTGGGTAGCATTGTGTACCAAGCTGAATGGTCACCTTTAGATCTCCTGCCTGGTTGGCAGGACATTTGCAAGTCATGTCAAGATGTTAATTGCAGGTGTGAGGTGAGGGAGGCTGTTTTTCTGGAAGCATACTGCACTCAAGCAGAAGGCCATCAGCTTCGAAAGCAGCTGTTGTCAAGAAGTGAGACTTCACCCCTGCTTTGCCAGGACTGTGAAACAGTCTCCTCAACTTCTGCTCTCTGCCTAGATTCATTTTGCAACCTACCATTTAGAAAGAAATGTGTAAATCTCAGTCTGGGTCTGTGTAACTTCTATGCTGGCATGTGAGCATGCCCCCATGCTAATATGTAGAGTAGGAGGAAGCAAGGCACGAGGGAAGTGGGCAAAAATACGAAGACAAAGTACACCGTCTTAAATGTTGCTGTAAGAACCTGGTAGTGCTGGGCATAGTGGCAGAGGCAGGTGGATCTCTGAGTTCACGGCCAGCCTGGTCTACAGAGTGAGTTCCAGGACAGCTGGGGCTACAGGAAGACCCTGTCTCGAAAAGACAAAAAAAAAAAAACAAAAAAAAACCTGGTACTAAGCAGTAAAGGATGTTCAGATCATAGGCTAATTTATAATTACAAATCCATCATTTCCACTCAGGACTTGTGAGGTTCTTTGGTGGAAGTGAGTGTCAACCTGCACTGAGCAGCGGGAAGAGCAGAGCCTGCTGCACACAGCAGGAACAGCCTGCCCTAGGACACAAGGGAGAAGACTGGACAGTGAAGTTCTCCATTATGTTGAAAACTTGTAAAATGAGTCAGCACACACCTTTAATCTAGGCACTCGGGCAGAAGCAGCGGATCTCTGTAAGATGGAAGTTAGGGTGCTCCATGTAGTTCTAGGCCAGCTGGGGCTACAGGGAGATCTAGTCTCAAATTCTTTATGAATTCTTTTATGAATAATCAAAATGCACCGGTAGATAAATTTTTCACACAAAAAAAGATGTTCAGAAAATGTGTGGCCTTCACACCATGATCCTAAAGAGTATCTTAAAGCCAGATAATGCCAAGCCTGGTAATGTATGCTTGTAATCCCCACATTTGGGAGGATTTTGTACAGTCTCAGCCTGTTTCAGAAAACAGAATATCTTACAAATTGTGCTAAAATATTAGAAAGCTAATTTAAACTCCCAAAGAAACTTTCTGCCAATAATAGTTTGAAACCTATCCTGATAGTTTGAAACCTATCCTGAAAATTGTTCTTGGCAGTTCTCTAGTGATATCCTTTAAAATGGTTTTGCTCATGGCAAAGGTAATTCTTTGGCATCCTTAATATTTAAGTCCAATGCTAAAATAACTTAAGTGGGGCTGAGGCTGAGGTGTTAACAGGAACAGGTGGTTCTGGGCTACCCACCTATGGACAGTTGAAATGATGGCAGGACAGCCGGGCAGCCTCTGAACGGGAGGGAATTCCTAACACCAAACTGCTAATCCACATCACTCTGCTACTTAGTTCTAAATAACAATTTTGTTCAAGTTGTTTTTAAGCCATGGGACACTCATCAGTGTTTTTACTGTTATAAGTTCTATTATGAAGAACATGTATGGTGGGGATTTGAGAGTAAGTAGATGGAAAGAATAGCAAGTCAGTGAAATCCTGTCATGAAGAGGAAGTAGTGCCTTTCTCTTAGCAAGAGCTTTCCTGTCTGCAAGTCACCGCATGCAGTCACACAGCTGAAGACAAAATAGAGGGATTCCCAGCTGATTCTGGATTGGACCACAGGGGTCTCAGTTCTTTTACTTCCTCTGTAACTAGGAAAAGTAATCTCTGTGTCTCAGTTTACTCATCTTTTTTTTTTTTAACATTTTTTTTATTGATGCTTTGTGCATTTCATACATCATTTTCCAATTCAGTTCAGGCATATCTCCCCTTCCCTTCCCCTCCACCCCCACCCCAACCGAGATCATGCATTCTGCCATGACCGTCCTGCATATCTCTCTCAGTTTTTTTTTTTCCATTTTTTAGCTATAAGTGATAGTCCATGAGTACAAGCATCCTTCATGTAAAACCAATTTGCAGGCTGTTGTGCCCAAACACCCACAGCCCCACCTTCCAGCGGGGAGTGAGGGGTTGTATGTCCAATCAGGTTAATCAAATGAGGGTCCAGACTACATTGCTGTAGTTTCACCCTTCACCCCAATCGCAGCCCTTACATTCTACCGTGCCCCCTCTTCCGCAGATTATTCCCTGGGCTTAGAAAAGGGGCACAGGTGGATGAGAAGCAGAACAGTCCACTCTCTCTGGAGCTGTTGTCTTGGATTCTGGTCAATTCTGGCTGTTTCCTTTCATGGGCTGACAGTCTGTCCAGGAATAACCTTTCGATCCTACTAATGAAGCACAAGCAATTAGATATATAGGTACTTATGCAGCATTAATAGTTATGGTAGGTTACTTTGGTATAGACACATATGTTTAAATGAAATGTTGATCCACGAACTACATTTTTTCCTGTTAAATATGACAGGGTCTTACTGTGGCTTATGATATCTCCTAACCTGTAAGCTTGTGGCATCAGCCATGGGTCATTCCTCCAAGGAGAGAGCCAATAGCCAATTAGATTTAGGATATACAGGCATATGGCTGCCTCTGCTGCACAGTATTTCCAGGCAGGTGAGGTGTAGCTGGTGCTGACGGTGGAGTCTTGCTTGACTCTATGCAGCGGTAAAGAGGGACAACATCATGAACTTTGCAGGTAAATGGATGGAGCTGGAAGACATTATGTTAAGTGAAGTAACACAGTCCCAGAAAAACAAACAACAAATGGTGTCCCTCATATGTGGATGCTAGTACCAATAACCCAGATATAAATATTTCTCATGGAGAGGGATGCATAGTAAAAGAACAACAACAGAAAGACTGCATCAGAAAATGGACCAAAATGGTGAATTGGGAAGGGGGGAGGGGTGGGTGAGGGACACGGGTGTATATTCGATTAATGCATATTTAATTGACGTGAGTTCAACAAGTGCCCAGTTTTGCCTAGACACTGTCTACAGGATACATGGTGTTTTAGGAATTAGTAAAAGTAAATATGTGTATATTAAACAACATTGGTTTACAGACTCTGATAAAAACGGTAATGCATCCGAGTTAAATGGAAATATAAATCACTGTTGTCCACATTTGTTTTACATAAAATTTGTAGAGCAAAAACTCTGGGATTGGCACATACAAATGTTCTCTATAGTGTCTCTGTTGTACAGCATCACCTTGTAGCATTCTCTTTAAGATGATTTAACATAAAAATTAAGTTTGTCCCCCAAGTTAATCATATATAGTCACCCAAAACAACATGGGTAAATTTGATGAAATCTGAGCCTAGATTCCACCCTATAGTTATGTATAATACAACTGTCTTCTGGAGACTCATGGGTTAAAAAAAAAGGGGGGGGTACAGATAGACATGAAACCTTCTCGTCAAAAAACTTGCAATTCAAATCTTAAAACTAACTATGGGAAAAGATTTGTGTGTTCCAACAGGACAAAAATGTCACCAACTTAACGGCTGAGAAAGAAAAGATACAGCTTTGCATTGAGTAGGATGTACCAGAAAGTGCCAACTGAAAGGTTGACCCGTCTGAACATCGAAAGGAAGAAAAGCCTCAGATTGCCATAAACATCGAACCCCTCTGTGGCCCCTACATGTAACAACTATTTATAATGAGTCCTAATGAAACTTACCTTCTAGGTGCCGCAAAGGTTTTGATATGAGCGACTTTCTTGCCTCCCCCCCAGAACAAGGAGAAATATGACGATGATGAGGTCGCTCTCCAACTGTAAATTGGAGACAACTATTATAGAGGTAATCTCTTATAAAACTGGTAAAACTGCCTTCTTTAATTGACTAATAGACATAGAACTGTGAAAAGGATTACTCTCTGTTGAGAACCAAATATAACACTAAAGTCCTTAAACTATGCGCTTAAGCAAAATATATCAATACAGGAGCTCCGACATCAGTAATGGATTATTCCACCAGGGAGATGTTGGCCAGGGGATCTAAGGCCCCACAAAAGGTAAAGGCTCCTTGCCTCTAAACTGGGATACCTGCAAGAAGAGAGGCGATAAGGCCCTGCTGCTGAAGACCTGACGTTAACATGGAAAGATGCATTGAGACCACACATGCAAATGTATAGATGGCCTCTGGAATACCAGAGAGTGTTACCAAGGGCCACTAAACCAATAAAGTTTACTCATCTTTAAAGCTTAACAATAGAACCATTTTACATAGTTATAAAGATTAACTCAATATGTTATGTATATCAAGACCTGAGAGCACACAATGAATTTGAGGAAAGGGCCCCATCAAGACTAATTGGTGCCCAGTAGCTAAACCCTGGGTGCTCTCTTCTGTCTCCTAGGGGGCATATACTCCTGCCCCTTCCCCTCAGATGCCAGATCTTGGATGAAGTGTCTGTCAAATGAGTTGTCTAGCATCTATGATGAGGCTGCAACCCAACTGGGTCTCAATTTTGCCTTTTAGTTTGGCAATGTTTTCAGACTTCCAACCTGTCACACCCTGCTGGTTTGCCTTGTTAAGGTTTACAGTGTCTTACTATTCAAAGTTTGAGATTGACCTTGGCTTTGAATATATGACTTTCCTAGACCTTGAAGGAAAGTATTTGTTACTGAGAAGTGGTCTGTTCTGTACTTCAAATTTTTACTGTATTTTATTTTAAAAATTATTTTTACTTTATATGTATAACTATTGCTTGCATGTATGTAAGTACATCATGTCTTGCAATGCCTTTGGAGGTCAGAAGAGGGTGTTGGATCCCCTGGAACTGGAGCTGTGGCAGGAGTTAGCTGCCATGTGGGTGCTGGAAATTGAACCTGGTCATCTGCAAGACCACTTTTAAAATTCCATCTAAAACCCAGACAGGTGGCTTAGATTCCTTGCCCAGTACTTCAGGATCACTCACCCTTCTGTTGCCAAAGTATATGAAGCAGAGTGCAGAGTAAGACACTTTGGGACTTCAGACCCTGAATGCTTATGCTGGCCTAATCCCATATCACAAATATTTGATAATGTTCTCCACACATGGCACCAAATGTTAAATAAGGAATCTTCACCCTAAAATACTATTCCCTATTTTAAAACTAGAATCTTAGTAAGATTTAAAGTATGGCTTTTAATAATTTCATGGACTCCCTTGCAAGGCATTAACTCTACATTAATTCTGACTGGCTAAAAGACTCAAAGGCAGAATAAAAGCCGGGCCGAAGTCCAAAACCCTATAGCCATCATAATCCTTCCAATGTTACAAACAGGATAGCATTTTAAAAATATAGCTAGCTATCTTGTTTGGTTTTGAAAATAATGTGCTTGTAATGAAAAAGTTAAGTGATCATAAAAGCTGTCATGCTCCAATCCTTGATAGCCTGGTGGACGAAGAATAGAAGGTTTATACTGTTTGGGTGGCATGCATTTTAGGAAGTCCAGCCTCGGAGATGAGTATAGCAAGGTGGATTGGACAGCTCTAGAAGGCAGGAGTCCCTTTAGAACGAGAACAAGTATTGCCACTAGATGGCGACACACTACAACTTTGCAGCTTCAGGGCACACTGCCCTGGAAGATTTATCTGTTTTGTACCCCCACCAGCTTCATTTTTCAGGATGACAACACCTTACAGGTTTATGGCCATCAGGAGAATTTACTACTAAGCTATATACTGATGTAATGAAATCTAATATATGCTATGCAATGAATTATGAGATGTTATTTAGTTTGGGGATTTTATTACTTCAATCAGTTATGACCATATTTCCTTTTATATGATTGCTTACTCTCTAAACATACCAGATGACTGGATAAGGAACACCTAATAAAGTCCATATATGTGGATGTATAAATATTTTCATGTATTTGTCATAATTTGTTTAAATTTTGCTTGTATGGATGTTGGTATAAAAAGCCATACTATAGGACTCGGTGGGGTAAAGGTGCTTGCTGCCAAGCCTGGTGACCTGAGTTCGATCCTCATGGTGTGTATACACACACACACACACACACACAAATGTTTGAAAATTAAAATACCTTAAGGGGGAAAAAGCCATGGCATGTTAGAATTGAAGGTCTCAGACCTGCCAATGCATCTAACATATTCTGAAAGAAATTTCCTGTGTATATTAACAGTCAAACAGGAATATGAGCTGAATCATTACTAGATAGTTAATTTTAGCCTGTTAATACATGAGTCGTTTATAGCAAATTAAGTAATTCTGGGTTCTGACTCAATCCACAGTAGAAAGAATGTATTTGTTTAACTTTGTATTTAATACATTTGCCTATTTTTGCACAAATGCCAGAAGTGTAACTTTAAAATAAATGCCTGTGAAACCTCTGGTAATATTATTCAATTGAATTAATGTTCTGTGTATTCTATTTTTAAGAAAAATTTTTGCCTACCTTCAAAATTTATATTTGCAATCTAAACCAAAAGGGATAATTATTTCTTTTAGAAGAGCTTGCAGTTTCCTTTGCATGCATTTAAAATTTCGTCTGCTATTATGATGGAAACTCAGTTAAGGCCAAGAATTCAGCAAGGTCATTAACCTTTATAGATAGAGTCTTTCAGCTGTGAAGTGAAGGAATTTGACTATAAAGTCTGTATGGCTCATTTCAACACCAAAACTTTCTGGGTCTACAACTTACTTTATGTACTTCATTGTTAAGGTGAACTAATAATTGGTGAAGTACCAGCTCTGTCCTAGACACTGTTCCATATTGTTTCCTGTTCTCTTCTTTGATTATCTTTTTTTTTTTAATTTTTATGTGTATGAGTGTACTGTCTGAATATAGGTTGGTGCACCCGTGTCATGCAGTGCAGCAGAGGTCAGGAGAGGGCATCAGATTCCCCTGGAATCTGGAGTTAAAGATGGTTCTCAGCCACCATGTGGGTGCTGGGAATCGAACCAGGGACCTCTGCAAGAGCAGTCGGTGCTCTTAACCACTGAGCCATCTTTCCAGCCCCTGTTCTCTTCTTTGTACTGTTTTGACATAGATGTTACAATGCCCATTGTGTGGAGTAATAAACTGGACTTTATAAGTTCATGTTAACTCATACATGAACATACACAAGTGGAACCCAGCATTTGGAAGACTGGAATATGAAGATCTCCAGTTCAAGGGCAGCCTGGGATACAAAGTAATACTAAATTAATAAAGCCAAACCACAGCTCATTTCACTCTACCTTAATATATAATTTTGTTAAGTGTTGAGGGGGGAAGGTGTATTTTATGTTCCAGACAATGTGGATGCTAGATAGAAGGCAGAGCTTCTCAACTATTTACATATGGGGCAGAACAACTTGTGGCGGACTATTCAGAATAGTATACTGCTGAATAGTAACATCTTTGTCTTCTCTACCCTGGATATTAATGACACCTCTTTAACTGATATTGAAAAATAATAGAGGGGCTGGAGAGATGGCTCAGCAGTTAAGAGTGCCGACTGCTCTCGCAGAGGACCTGGGTTCGATTCCCAGCACCCACATGGCAGCTAAGAACCGTCTTTGGCACCAGTTCCAGGGGAATGCGACACCCTCTTCTGACCTCCAAGACATTGCACAACACGGGTGCACCAAACTACATGCAGACAGTACACTCATACACATAAAAATAATAAATAAATAATTTTAAAAAACTTGTCTAAAAAAAGAAAAAATAGGGCTGGAGAGGTAGCCTAGCAGTTAAGAGCACCGACTGCTCTTGCAGAGGACCCGGGTTCGATCCCCAGCACCCACATGGCGGCTAAGAACCATCTGTAACTCCAATTCCAGGAGAACTCCAGTTCCAGGGGAATCCGAGACCCTCTTCTGACCTCGACGGCATTGCACAACACGGGTGCACAGACCTACATGCAGACAGTATATTCATACACATACAAAAATAAATTAAAAAAAAAAAGAAAAAATAATAGATACTGCCAAAGGTTCCCGTGGGAAGAGGACAGAATTGCCCCCATTTTGAAAACCACCAATGTAGGGAACATAGAAAGAAACCAGCATGGTAGGGTCAGATACATAATTAGACATCTTAATATGTAAATGAGTATGAAATTTTATAAATTTTCTATAATAAATGTGTGCTTGATGTTATGAAAACATGGAGAATGGAGACGAACAGCCTGGATGGGTGTGCTGGATAGCTTTAGTGTCAACTTGACAAACCTGGGTTGAGGGACACTCAGGGAATTGCCTCCATTGGACTGGCCTGTGGCCACCTCTGTGGAGTGTTGTCTTGATTGTTGAGTGATGTGGGAGGGCCCAGCCCACTGGGTGGTGCCACCCTGGGAAGGTTGTTGTGTATTATATAAGAAAGCAGGCTGAGCATAGGTCAGAGGAGCAAGCCAGGAAAGTGTTCCTCCATGCTCTGCCTCCAAGTTCCTGCCCTGAGTTGTTCCCTGGGATCCCTCAGTGATGAACTGTGACCCGAATAAACCCTTTCCTCCCCACGTTGGTTTTGGTCGAAGTGTTTTGTCACAGCAATGGAAAAGCAAACCAGAGCAATAGGGAATCATGACAACTCAGCTGTTTCCAGAAGAGTGAGCACAGCCAAGAAGGTGGTAAGGAGCTCTCCACACCAAGTAAGATGAGCAGAACATGCTCCAAGGCATGGAAACAGGGTCTACACCACTGGAGCCACAAAGGTGGGCTGGAGAGATGTGGGAGATAAAACCTGCAGGATGTCTGCCATGTGAGCTGTTTGGATTTCATTCTGATAGATTGGTAGATTTGGGGACATGAAGATGTCAGGTCTAGGGGGAGGAATATTTAATACTTCTTAGTATTTAACTGCCAGTTCATGCTTTTTTTAAGTTTATAATAGTCTGTATTCCTCAAAACCATTCATGGAGGTGGTTTCTTTGCATCTCTACCTACACAGCATTGCTGTTATGAAAACAATCTTTGCGATTTGATGGGATACTTTCTTGTTCACATCTGCATTTCTGGAGTAAACATTTTTTATCCTCTGTGCCCTCTATGTGTCTAGTTTATTTTTGTGGGTTTTCCCTTATCTTTTTCATGTTTCTTCTGAACTCTCCCTCCAAATGTAAGTCAGTTCCTATCTATTTGTATAAGTCCTTTACATATTTAGATAGGACTCACTTTACTTAAATTTGCTGAAATGACACTATTTTTGTTGTTTGAATTTTATTTTGGCTATTTTTATGCCCTTTCAACTTTGTTCATGGTGGTTTTTGTCAAATGAAAGGTTCGGGGTTTTTTGTAGCACAAGCTATCAGTCTTCTCTGTACTTTTGCCTTTAAGGCCTTGTTCAGAGAAGCACTCCCCCTCCTCCACTCTCAAAGTAATTATCACCCCTCTCCTCTTCCTCTGCTCTTGACCAATCTGCTTCCAATCGCAGACTTAAACTCTTCTACACAATTTAACATAGGTAATGTCAGGACTAAGAGATGCCATGTGATGAAAAACAGAAGGTCAGGCCATAGTGACATGCTGCTGCACTGTCTTTCTAGATCAGGTCTTTTCTCCCATTTAACTCCTTCATCCCCAAACATATTGCAACATTCTGCCTGACCTCTTTCCTTCCTGTCCCTTCTGTGGGATGCTGTTGGGGAGGCTCACAGTTCTGTCTGCTGCTCCAAATTCTAGCTTTAAGATCAACACTATATGTTACTTACCCAGTGACACTTTCCTGATCCCCAGGCATCTGACATTTCAGTTTTCTTTGAGTTTCTGAGGTATTCATTGCCTCAACCACTTGTTGATCAAACAAACAAACAAACAAAAAACCAACTGAATATGATTTACTTCGTGTCCACTATGTGCCCTTTATAATATCCTTCATTCTTTTTTTTTTTCTTCCTTTTTGTTTTTTTTTTTCAAGACAGGGTCTCCCTGTAGTCCCAGCTGTCCTGGAACTCACTCTGTAGACCAGGCTGGCCTTGAACTCACAAAGATCCATCTGCCTCTGCCTCCCAAGTGCTTATCCTTCATTCTTATAAACATAATGTGAGTACTATTGTCTTCTTTCCAGAGAGGCTCAATGACAGGAGGAAGATCCCAGTTAGAAAGCAAGCACGGGAGTCTAAGTTCTACCTAGTACGATATTGCTATGCTATCCTCTCTTGGAAATTGAAATGTCCACTACTACATTTTCTTACTTGTGGTAAAACACCTGAAACCTTAACAAATTTTCATTGTACCCTATTTATTAGTTACCTTGCTGATTGTTGTGACAAAATACTGGACACAGCAAATTAAGATGACAGGATTTGTTCTGGCTCACAGTTGGAGGGTGCAGTCCATCACAGTGGAGAGAAGTCGTAGTGGCAGAAGCATGAGGCCACTGCACACGTTGCATCTGCAGTCAGGAAGCAGAAGACAATGAATGCTTGGGCTTGGCTGGTTTTCTACATTTTTATTATTTCTGTGTGCGGAGGAAACACACATGTGGATGTCAGAGGACAATTTGTAGGAATCAGTTATCTCCTTCTGTCATGAGTTCCACAGCTCAAACTCAAGTCACTAGACCTGCATAACATGTGTTTTTACCACCCGAGCCACCTTGCCAGCCCTGGGTTTCTCCTTTTCATTCACTCTAGGACCTGAACCCGTAGAAAAATCACTCACATTTAGAGTAGAGTTTCTCACCTCAACACATTCTAGAAAGTCCCTCATAGACATGTTCAGAGGTTGGTCTCTAGCTGATTCTAGATCTTATCAAACTGACAGCCAATATTAACTACCACACTCTATGTATAGAGCTATTCATGCAGTCTTCTTCCTATATGGCAGACCTGTAAACTGAGTCATTCTACACAACCGCAAGTCTGTGTCCTTTGATATGCTGCCCCCATTTTGTTCCCCCTGACCCTGGTTGCTACTGGCTGCTTCTGTGTATTTGACATTGTAGATTCCATATATAAATAAATTATGTGGTCCTTCTGCGTCTGACCTACTTCACTAAGTATGTCTCTAAGCTTGCCTCTATTGTTGCAAATGCCAATATCTTGAACTACCTTGATGTTTAATACATTGTTATATATCGACAACACAATTTCTTTATCAACTCATTTGTAATCCTGCCTACTTCTTGAACACAGTGATGTAGATATCTTTACTGGGTAGTGATTCGGTTTCTTTGGGGCTTATACCCAGAAGTGAAACTGCTAGATCATGTGGTCATTCTGCTTTTAATTTTTTTGAGGACCCCCCCCATACTGTTTTCCACCATGGCAGCACCAATGGGCAATGCCACAGCAGTATAAAAATGGTTTCCTCTTCTCCACAGCTTCAGCAACGCTTGTCAGTTTCATGATAGCCATGATGCCTCTGTTGGGTTTGCAGTGCTCTGATGGTTCAGTGTCTCAACATACTTTCATATACTTGCTGACCACTTTTATATCTCTTCAGATCCTTTGCCCTTTTTAATTGAATTTTGGAGGCTTTAACATTGTCTTTCGATGTGTACCGTTTGTACCATTTTCTATTTACAAATTGATTTGCACTCAATCTTTTGCTTACCCTTTCGTTTTTCACTTATTAATTTTTATTGAGTTTTTGTGAATTAGACTCAATCTGATAAATAAAATCTTTAGTTTTAAAGTAGTGTGCATCGTATACTTTGAGGAGGTGACATCTGAACTATGTCTTCAGAGCTGGAGGGCACCACCAGTGGAAGCCAGTCTAGAGCTCAAGCTGGGGTGTCCAGATAATCAACCAACCAAACCATCTGATGCCTGATTACTATTTCAGAGTTTGTGAGTGGACCCCTTTGGGAAGCAGTCATGGATAAGGATGGTTTTAATGTATAATTAAAGCAGGTGAGTAAACAGCAAGTAGAAGGACCTGTTGCAGGAATGAATTGGGGTAGTTGCTAAGTAGGAGCTAAGTGGAAATCCACTGAATCCAAATGGATGAGGAGAGAGTGACCACGGGATCCTAAAGGGAAGTACAAGGCATTTTAGATCAGGGGAAGGAGCTGAGATTCTTTGAAAAATGCAACGAGGAGCCCTGGGGGAGAGTTTGAGTGGTGAAATATTATTATAAAGTGAGAGTTATGTATATAACAACCCCATTCTTTCACAAGGAATGCATAACCCTCTGCATTATAGATGTAACATAATTTATTCAACCACTTTGCTGTTGATTGACATTTGGGTTGCTTCCAATCCGATGCTGTTACAAACAGAGCTGCGGTGATATCCTTGAGCACGTGTACTTTAGACTTATGGGATACAGTCCAAAAGCTTAAAACAATGTAGACCTGGAACATGCATGGTTGTGGGGAAGGGGAAAAATCACTTAAGTTTTCTTGTTGTGCAATGGCGCAAGGTCTCCTAAGCACAAGTGTTTCAGATGTGTGCTCTGCATCAGCCTGAATAAAGCTAGGTCTAACAGACCATCAAAATTTAGCAAGCGGCCACTGGAGTATCCTACAGAAACACGTGTGAGAAACACAGCCACACCCACTGTTCCTGAAACAGACACTTTATTTCCCTTTAGGTTTCCACACTCACCAACTCTGCTTTCGGTTCCATACAAGGGATTAAACTCACATAGTGTATGTCTAGTCAGCTTTTTAAAAATCCTCTCATAAATCAGAACAGGATTTTCATTTTAGATAAATGTACTTTTAAAAATGTAATTTCCATCGTCTAAAGTAAAGGAGCCTAATATGTGTGTTTTTCTCTCTATTCAACATTTATTTCCCATAAGCCATTTCTACCTTTGGGCATATATATATATATATATATATATATATATATATAATTAATTTGTTCACACAATTAATATTTATTCATTCATGGTGTTAAGTGCTGAGGTCCAAAGATGAGTCTAGTACAGTCATTTTCCTTTCTGAATTCACAGAGTAGACGGAAGGGAAGAAAAGAAGGTCTGGTAGAAGCAGAGAATTCCAGCTAAGGATGAGAGATCTTCTTCATGGGAAGTATGCCTATGGGAGCAGTGAGCTGGGCACTAGAGGTAGGTGACATTCAGTAGGTAACAAGCAACTTCAGTGGAATGTGGCCTGAATAGAAACATGTATTGGTGGAATATCACAGAGTCAGTAGGAAGGTATGTGGTGTAACAAATAAACGCAGACTCAGTACCTTAAAATAACCACAGATTTATTATATTACAGTTGTGGACGTCAGAAATTCAAACTGAGCCTTGCAGAGCTCAACCTGAGGTATCATCAGTATTGGTGCCTTCTGGGTAATCTGTTCCTTGACTCTGCCGACATCTAGAGACCATCAGCATTCCTTGATTCACAGCCACATCACTTCAATCTGTTTCCGTCGCCTTTCCTTATCTCTGCCCCACCTGTCTCCCTCTTCTGAGAACACTTGAGGTTCCACTGAGCCCACATAGAAAACCCAGGATCATCTTTCTGTGTCACAATCTTTCACTGAATCATGTCTTCAGATTTCCTTTATCCATGGAAGGCACCAGGTTCCCAGTGCAAGGAGTGGATGTGGGAGCAGCCTTGGGAGGCTGGTCTTCAAACACCACAGAGGTCCAGGCTGGGCAGCATCAAGTGTACACAGCTGGTTTCCTGTCCCAGGACTAGGCTGAAGCCCAGGAAGGTTGAAAAGCTGCTGGACACTCCACTGCCCCAATCATTCCTCATCTACCCCACTGTTTCAACCTGACAAAAATTCGGGCCATCTAGTTTGTGAAGCCTGGCTCAGGTTTGTATGCCAGCTGCCAGGAAGAGGCAGATGAGTACTGAGGCTCTGGTGCTAGGAGGCAGGAACTTGCCTCTCACCAGGACTCATACTATGCTGGGGCTGGGCCAAAGACACACATATACATGCGCACTGCAGGAAGGAAGGCTGGACCATCAGCCACGTTCTCCTGAGTTGGAGCTGCTGGCTGAAGCCTGAAGGAGGCTAGTAAAGTAATTCATAGGAGTTTGTTTCTGTCTCTCTTCTTTAGGTAACTTATTCCAGGACACTTTTATCAGACAGTAATTAAAAGAACTTTGCACTCTGAGATCTTAGTAAAAAGACAAAAAGAAAAAGGAGAGAGTACTGTTGTTCAGCCTGTCTTCAATTCTTACTGGCAAGTGCATCTACCCTGTGGCTGCCACCGCTTTGAGCACTCCTAAAAGACATGAGACACAGCTTTTTTTTTTTTTTTTGAGACACAG
>VZQC01005655.1:1485304-1506988 GCA_009823505.1 Rhizomys pruinosus | reverse complement strand
GAGGGAGGGAGGGAGGGAGGGAGGGAGGGAGGGAGGAACAAAGAACGAAACTGATGCTGATAAAATGAAGAGGACTGCAGGATGCTCGGTGCACATAAGCCTGCCAGGTTTCAGGGAGCCAATCACATTGATGGAGAGTAACCCTGGAGTTTACTAGTGCTGAGCTTGAGGTCAGCAGGTAAAGCAACGTCTGGAGCGAGGTGATCAATACTTAGAAGATCCTGAAAACACAAAGAGAGGTCCTTGGGCTGCACAAATCTCAGTGCTGTGATTGATCCACACTGCCAAAACACTTGGGATCCATCTCACAGCTAGAACATTAGCTACCCCAGGGAGCACGTTCTGGAGAGGGTCAGGAGGGTAAGAAAGCCTGCTCAACTCACAGACTACAAAGCTAAGTACAGCCAGCAGAGGTTCCCCCCACCAGAGCTCATGCATTCTGCCAAACATATTTTTCATCTTTTTCTCAGTCTCTTTTAAAATTTTCGATGCAGAAGTTTACTGTTTCGGGAAGAAATTCACCATTTCAGTCATTTCTTTGACCCAGTCTTTTGTTGTTGTTCCTTCCAATTTGCATCATTCCAAAATGACTATATCAAGATTATGACATCATAGGTTTTAGCATCTTCAGCTTATGATTTTTTTTTTATTAGGCTGAAAGATGTCATTATTTCCTTAAGGAAATGTTTAAAAAAAGTGTTTAAAAAAAAGTGAAGACAGCTTTGGCAGATATCGGACACTTATGCAATACAGGCTGAGCACCAGCACAAACCATAGAAAAGACAAGAGTCCACAAGTTCAGCTGACCTTCCCCTGCCCTGTGCAGATAAATGGCCGTCTCCAAATTTCAGGCACCCAGAAAGAAGCTGCTCTGACGCTTTGTTTTCTTTCTCCTTTTTCATGTGTCCCCTTTTTCCTACACTTTTAGCAGCATTTTAAGTTTATTATTTTGCATCTTTTTCATTATTAGGCAATATTTTTGTTTTCTTTTTTACCTTGTTATCCCCTTTCTGCTATACTTTCAGGAGTTTATATTTTATATTTTCATTAAGATTTTTATTTTATGGGGGCTAGAGAGATGGCTCAGTGAGCACTGACTGCTCTTGCAGAGGACCTGGGTTGGCTTCCCAGCATCCACATGGCAGTTAAGAACCATCTTAGACCTGGCATGGTGGTGCATTCCTTTAATTCCAGCATTGGGGAGGCAGAGGGAGGTGGATCTTTGTGAATTCAAGGCCAGCCTAGTCTACATACTGGGAGCTCCAGGCCAGCTGGGACTAAAGGGAGACCCTGTCTCAAAAAGACCAAAATAGATAAACAAATAAATAAATAAATCAAGATTTTTATTTTATTCCCTTGTATTTATCTAATTTTTTCAAACTTTCTCTTATTGTGGATTTCTTTTGGGGCAGGGTCCCACTATGTAGCCCTGGCCCACCTGGAACTCACAATGGTAGATCAGGCTGACTTCCGACTCACAGAAATCCACTTGGCTCTGCTGGGATCTCTGTGTTTAATTTTCTCTTCTCTTGCTCTGTTCTCCTCTCTGTCACCTTCTCTCTGAGCCTCTTCTGTTTTCTTTTATTTACTTACCCCTTCTCCTGTATTTTCCCCTTTCCCACCTTCTTCTCTTATTGCATTTATTTACTATGTTCACATTGACTTCATAACACATTCTGCATTATTTTTTCTATTTTATGATCATTCTTGATATATTAGTGGGCTTGAATCAATAATTCCCTTTTTCACAAAAGTTCATATGGAAGCACAAAAGGCCCTGAATAGCCAAACTCATCTTAAACAGGAAGGGTAATGCTGCAGGTATCATAACTGATAACTGATCTCAAGTTATACTACAGAGCTGTAGTAACAAAAACTATGATATTGGCCCTAAACCAGACAAGTAGATGCAAAAATACAGAATATAGAATGTAGCCACCTAATGCATGTTAAAACCATTCGTTGTTGAGAAGGCAGCCTTTTTTTTGGGGGGGGTAACCTCTTTAACAAAAGGTGCTATGAAATCTGAATATCCACATGTAGAATGAAACAAGATCCCTATCTCTCACCCTGCACACAAATCAATTCAAAGCAAATAAAAAACCTTAATTTAAAAGCTAAAAGTTTGAAGCCACTGAAAGAAAACAAAGAGACATTTCAAACTACAGAGAGATAGCCTAGCGGTTAAGAGCACCGACGCTCTTGCAGAGGACCCGGGTTCGATCCCCAGCACCCACATGGCGGCTAAGAACCGTCTGTAACTCCAATTCCAGGAGACCTCCAGTTCCAGGGGAATCCGAGACCCTCTTCTGACCTCCGCGGCATTGCACGACACGGGTGCACAGACCTGCATGCAGACAATACATTCATACAGATGCAATAAATAAATAAATAAATAAATAAATAAATAAATAAATAAATAAATGAAAAAAAAAGAAAACATTATAAAAGAAATAGTCAAGAACTTTCCAAAAAAGACTGGAAGAACACAGAAAGTAATCCCAAGAATAACACAGGAAATAATCCAAAAATTGCCAAATAGAACTGTATAAACTTAAAAAGTTTCTGTGCATCAAAGAACATGATAACCAGGAATGAAGAGACAACCTGTAGAATGAGAAAAGAGCTTTGCTAACTATACATCAGACAAAGAATTGACTACCTAGACACTCTAAAGAACTCCAAGTCAAACACCAAAAAGATCCAGAAAATTCATGAACTGAATAAACAGTTCTCAAAAGATGAAATACAAACAGCTATTAACTTTAGCCATCAGGAAGCTGCAAACAAAAACTGCATGAGATTTTATCTCATCCCAGTCAGAATCACATAATCAAGAAAACAAAGGACAACAAATGCTGACAAGGATGTAGGGTGAAAATGAAACCTTATTCATTGCAGTTGGGAATGTAAACTGCTGCAGCCACCATGGAAGTGAGAGTGAAGGTCCTTCAAAAAAACTAAAAACAGCTAATCTACGACCGAGGTATACCATGCTTGAGTATATACCAAAAGGACTAAGCCAACATGCTACAACACAGATACTTGCACATCCGTGTTTATTGTTCCACTATTTATACTATCCAGGAAATGGAAGTAGCATCCTAGATGTCCACCAACAGATAAATTGATAAAGGAAATGTGGTCCATATATGCCAGGAAATTTTATTCAGCAATAAAGAAAGGTAAAATCATGATATATATGTATATATATTTAATATAATACTTTTATTGATGTTTTGTGTATTTCAGACATCATTTTTCAGTTCAATTTAGACATAGTCCCCTTTCCCTTCCTGCATCCCCCACCCCACCCCAGATCATGAATTCTGCTATACATGTCCTGCATCTTTTGTGTTTTTTTTTTTACATTTCTGGTTGGAGCCCATGGTGAGATATGTTGGAAGTTTATTTTTTTTTCAAAGCCAATTTTATTGAAGCTTTATGCATTTCATATAAAATTTCCCAATCAAATCTAGATCCATTCCCTCTGTCCTCCCCACCAGAGCTCGTGCATTCTGCCAAACAGGTTTTTCATCTTTTTCTCAGTCTCTTCTAAAATTTTCGATGCAGAAGTTTACTGTTTTGGGAAGAAGTTCACCATTTCAGTCAGTTCTTTGACCCAGTCTTTTGTTGTTGTTGTTGTTGTTCCTTCCAATTTGCATCATTCCAAAATGAATATATCAAGATTATGACATCATAGGTTTTAGCATCTTCAGCTTATGATTTTTTTTTTATTAGGCTGAAAGATGTCATGATTTCCTTAAGGAAGTGTTTAAAGCCTCCTCCTTGGCAAGCCCAAACAACCATCAGTCCTGCCTTTGTACTCCACACAGGGGTCTTCCCTTCCCATGGTTACCAAATGAAGTCCAGAAGGCATGGTGACCTGTCTTGAACTTCCTGTACTGGTCTCCATGATACACCCTGAGTAATCCAACAATAGCAGTCTATACTCTTAAGAGGCTGAAACCCCAGTAGTTGCTCAGTCCACAAGCCAGATGTCTCAGCAGTCCCCATCTGGCACTGAAGGTTTGGAGGATTCTTGAAGAGACATGAGTCTTCAGTCCATATTGGAAGGTTGAAAAGCTTGTACTCAAAAATTATCACTTATTGTTAAAAAAATGAAAACAAAACAAAACAAAAAAGCAGAGAAAGATGCAGAAAAGTTATGGCAGAATGCATGATCTGGGATGGATAGGGGTGGGGTAGGGGAAGGGAAGGGGATATATGCCTGAACTGAATTGGAAAATGATGTATGAAATACATAAAGCATCAATAAAAAAAAAGCTGTGTCTCGTGTCTTTGAAGGATGGTAAAAGCAGTGGCAGCCACAGAGTAGCTGTACTTGCCAGGAAGAATTGAAGACAGGCAAAACAGCAGTGCTTTTTTTTTTTCTTTTTGTCTTTTTACTAAGATCTCAAATTTTATACCTGAAGTACAATTTCTCAAGCCTTACTAGTTATTTATTTCTGGTTATATTTTCTTTTTGGATGTTTAAGGCCACACTGTTAACCCAGATTAACCAAGGTTTTTATTTCTTTCTGTGTTTTTAAAGTTTTCCTCTGCAAAGTTTTATTGTTTTGGGCAGAATTGAATTATATCAGTCCATTCTTTGACCCAGTCCTTATGTTGTTGTGGTTCCCTCCCAACTGTATTGCTCTAAAACATGCCTATATAAACATCATATACGTACCAGAATTACGTCCTGCAGGAATAAACTGTATGTTAACTCTGATATATGTTTAGGAGTTCGAATTTTTTCCCTTTAATTTTATATTACTCTAAAATATGAATATATACTCTCCACCCATATACATTAATTACCATGTCTGAAAGTAAATGGTAAGTTAATTTTAGGGCTCATTAAGAGATTCACATTATAACATCACAGTTGCTTTCAGAAAATCATGGTATTTACCAGAAGATAGATGCAACTGAAGTTCATGATGTTACACAAAATAGGCTGTAGGTGTCTGGTCTGAGCTTAGGTGTGTGCACAGGGTAGCACTGCAGCCGGTGCTCCCCAGAGACATGGGGGAGAGTCACAGGACCTTGCTGGCTATATCCACGAATTGGGATGTGATGAGACAAAGGTCTGGGATTGGTCCCTGGGAGTGACGTCACATTGCCTATATATGATCTGATGCATTTGAATAAAGCGCGGATTTATGTATTTGGAGTTACACACTGCCCTGTGTTGGTGTGCTATGTTTTCCTGAGTGTGCGTTCTGCATGGCCCACCATGGAAATGACCAGGACAAACCACAGAAGGCCATAATTAGAAAACAAGTACCTGGTGCTTTCACTGATATGCAGAGTTTACGGTTAAATTTGAGGGTGTCTGTGTGTCTGTGTGTGTGGAAGGGGCAAGTAGAAAGGGAATCTTGAAAGAGGGTCTTAAGAGATCCCCTTAGGGTAGAGATCTTAAGAGAAGGGAGCAAAGGAAAGAAATGAAATACAAATGATGGGCAAGCAGAAGGGAGGACTATTTGGGTGTCCAAAGGGGACCTGCAAGAGAGAAATAAAGGGTTTGTGTGAGCGAAGTGACAGGGGGATCAATAAGATAACATAGAAGGACATAGATGTATGAAAATGTCATAATCAAACCTATCACCATCTATGCTAACTTTAAAAATTAGTAAGAAATAAAAACAAAAGAGATATGGCTGGGTGTGTTGGTGTACCCCTTTAATCTCAGCACTTGGGAGACAGAGGCAGGCAGATCTCTGTGAGTTCAAGGCCAGCCTGGTCTACAGAGCAAGTTCAAGGACAGTTGGAGCTAGAGGGAGACCCTGTCTCAAAAAAAACCCATAATATATAATTAGCAATATTATAAAAATCTCATATAAGGGTCAGGAAAAAAGTGAGGCTAAAAAGTCCTTTTCCAACTTCCAACATTTTCAGAGTTCTAGGCCGTGAGTCTTTGGAAGTCTATCCAGGGGACTGGACTCAGATTCCCTGAATGAAAAATAAATATCTGGTCAATGGATTTTGAGAGTTTAATTGTTTTCCTTGTGCTTTGTCATATTTTCCAAATTTTGGTGAACATTTTTTGGTCTTTATGAAACAGAGTCCCTCTGTAGCCCCAGCTGGCCTGGAACTCACTATGTAGACCAGGCTGGACTTGAACTCACAGAGATCCACCCACCTCTGCCTCCTGAGTGCTGGGATTAAAGGTGTATGACACCATACCTGGCTTGGTGAATTATTTTTATAACCAGAACATCCTTTTTAAATTAATGAGACTGAAAATTGTACTATCAAAAGAAAACAGAAAATAGCTATGCAGTAATCATTTTCTTCCTTAACTAAAAATGAGTTTTACAACACTTGAGGTATGTTTTCTACAATACCCACACCCAGGCCTCACCCCAAAGACTCTGATGCAGCTATTCACACACACACCAGAGTCTTTCACCAGGCATGTCCAATCCATAGCCTATGGATTATATCTAGCCTATAGTAACTTCAAATGGGGTCCAACACAAAACTGTAAACTTACTTGAAACATTATTAGATTTGTTTGTAATTTTAAGATTTGATTTGTGTGTTTCTTTTTTTTTTTTTTATGTGTATGAATGTATTGTCTGCATGCAGGTCTGCGCACCCGTGTCGTGCGATGCCGCGGAGGTCAGAAGAGGGTCTCGGATTCCCCTGGAACTGGAGTTCTCCTGGAACAGGAGTCACAGACGGTTCTCAGCCGCCATGTGGGTGCTGGGGATCGAACCCGGGTCCTCTGCAAGAGCGGTCGGCGCTCTTAACCGCTAGGCCATCCCTCCAGCCCCGATTTGTGTGTTTCTTAAGCATGAACTTGGTGGAGAGTGACAGCACTCTGGCGATGTCAAAGGTTGGATGCAGCTGATCGATGCTCCTAGTTATTAAGGGTCGCCGACAGCATCATTCTAAATGTCCATAGTTCCCATGCGAAAACCAAGCCCCAGACCTCACTCAACTCTAATGGTCTATTGCTCTTCACTTTCCATAGCTGAGGTAACTGATGAGTCTACAGCTCATTCTCTTCATTTCTTTCCCTCCTTCTTACCTCAGAGTCACATGAATCTTGCTGGGAAGACCCCCTTCTCTCTAACTTGTATCTTAGAAACCCTTCCTCCTCCTTTTAATGTGCACTGGTAATAGTCATCATCTTTAAAATATTTTGGGTTGAATTTGATGTCAGAACATTCCCAAATAAGTCTGCGAGTGCACAAGGTGTCACCTCTCACCGCCATGGAAATGATGTTAAATACTTAGCTATCAGAAGGTAGCTTTTCTCTTCCCCTATCCAGAAAATCTGGAAGGAGTTTGTTAATGACAGCAAAGGATAAATCTCAGACTGCCCTCCACTGTACAGATTGAGTCTTAATGCCTTTGATTGGCTTGCAAGAGTTGGTTACTTAAAACTTGGTGATTGAAAATTGGTATGAAAGCAATGTATCAGGTGTGATTTATCAGGGAACGGGGCTTCCTCCTGGAAATGGACTGGGAACATGAAGAACATGCTGGAGCCTGTTTGTGGGTTAACAAATGGGTGATCCCAAGAAGGAGGTGGCAACAGTTCATATTTTTTTCTTTCCACACTTCTTTTCTTGCCAATTCACACTGGAGTTTTGATACAGAATCTTATTAACCGCCTTGGTTATTGAGTCCTAATACGTAGCTGAGCTGACTGAACCACACTTGTGTCCTTTTATTGAGACTCATCTGAAGTTTGGAGAATAGTAAGAAAATGAATTTGCTGATGAACAACTGTTTCGAATTATGTCTTAGTTAACTTAAAAAGCAAAATATCAATATTTCCTTGATACTTCAAATTGGAACTTGGTCTTAGGCTTGGAATCATCAACTCTGTTCCAGAGCTCAGTTATCTAGGAGCAAAGGTCTGTGGCCTTTTTCAAGGACTGAGGATGGGGTTTGAGAGTGCAGGAGCTAGGGAATATGGTTGTTGAAATAGAGAGAGATTCATTTGACACATACTTGGGTTTCTTTGAGTTTAGGCTTCATCTATGAGTTAAAAGTTAAAAATATTTTTTTTACCTTTTTGTGAGCTAGAGCTGTGGTCCCCTCCTGTGAGCTGGAGTTGTGGTCTTCTCTTTTGAATCTGGAGCTACAGTCCCCAGCCATGAACCACAGTTCCATGTTCTTCTGGTGGTAAGCTAATTGGAGGATAGAGGACTCCACAATGTTGGGCAGTCTTTTCAGCCTTCTCTGAGTGACACCCCAACCAAGGTCCCAGGCTGCACATGGCAGTGGCTTTGCCTCTGTGTTGGGGCTTATGATGAGGACAAAGGAGGCTGCTGTCATTTTCAGATTCTAGTCTTGGAATGATTCTCTAGGATGGATTCCCACTTCTTCCAAAGGCCAAATATGGTCTTGACTCTAATATATGATCCTGGGCACCCAGGCCTTGATGTTGGTCCTCTCCCATTCCTAGGCACGTAGGGCTTTTCCACCATTTTTCTTACTCTTCTACAGTCCTAGTGTTTTTAACATGTGCCCTACAGAAAATGTAAAACACCTAATTGAATTTCTAGAGATAAAAATCATGGTATGGAAGTTAAAAATTAATAACTAAGCTACTATAATTCTCAAACTAAAATATGTAATTGTATTTTCGAATGTAATCACAATTCTCTATGTCTACTATAATTTTTGGTATTTTTTTACTGACAAAATTGCATTACCGATCCTCAACAATACTGTGAAATTTATCACTGTTATTCTAATGTGAGTTTGACATTCAATCCCTTTCCAAATTCTCCAAGCTATGCAAAGTTTTTCTATTCAATCACGTTATTTTTTTAAAGTAACGCTAATCAAAAAATTGAAAATAGAGGCTGAAGAGATGACTCAGTGGTTAATATCACTGGCTCCTGTTCCAGAGGACCCAAGTTCACTTCCCAGCACCCACATGGTGGCTTACAACCGTCTATAACTACAGTGCCAGGGGATCTGATGCCCCTTTCTGGCCTCGTCGGGTTTCTCATGACACAGGTGCACTTACACACATGCAGGCAAAACACTCATAAACATAAAATAAAAAGAAATTAAAATTTATTTTGTAGTATTAAAAAAGTATTTTTAGACTTCTCACTGATAGTTTGGAAAACCTTTATGGTACTCTTAATCCAGAATGATCTTTACTGTGAACCTTTCCATTGGCAGTAGCCTTAGACCAGCTCCGTTCCACTGTGGGCCATGGGGCATCTTCACAGAGAACTCTATGAAGTTCAGACCCAGGAGACATTTGGGGGAGGAAAGACAGGCAGATCTTATCCCATTGCATTATGGGATGGTCTGGACTCCACAGCTCTAGCTAGGTACTTCATTTCAGGCAATGTGGCTTCAGGGTACAACTGGGAATAAAACAAACTGTCCATCCTGGTAGCACAGCAACATTAAACTAGCCATCTGAGAACAGAAAGAAGGAAATAACTCATTCCATGTCCTGGTTGCAGGCAGGCTGGGAAGAGGCACTCAACGGGGATGGGGTAGCGGTCTGGCTCAGTCCACGCCTGCCTAACCTCTCTATATTATTTTCTTGGTGCTAGTGGAGCGTTATAGAGTGGTGTCCGCTACAGATGACATGATTTTGCCCCTCAAATTCATCTAGTGTAACCCTAGGTTCTCGGCCCTCTGGAAAGGATTAGAATCCATAAGACTCTCCAGAGAGCTTGCTTCTTATCTTCCTACTCTCTGCCATGTGCTGAAATGAGAAGGTAGCTTTCCACATCCCAGGATGAGGCCTCACCAGACCCGGATGGATCTTTAGGCTGTTAGAATCATCAGGCTGCTCATCTTCCTGCCCAGGAACTGAATCCACGTTGCTTGGGTAGACAGCACGGATGTGGAGCAATGGTATCCCAGCCTCTCCACAGCTGAGGCGGAGTGCTCACTTTCCCGTTTCTCATCAGGGTTTTATCACCAACAGCGGTGCAGTTCTGAGGTGCCGCCAGCCTTCTATGATGGGCTGGCTGTCATGCTGGCACATGTGTTGCCAGCAGGACTGTGGCCTCTGCTCACTCCTTATAGCTCTCAATGTTCCAGGCATCCTTCCCTTTCAGCCTTTCACCTATGAGAAGGCAGCAGGGTTGTCCAGGCCTCTTGGCTGTCTGTGTACCAGTGCTTAGGAGTCAGGCTGGGTCTATGTGGTGATGGTTAGAGTTCTTTAGTCATGTTGCCTACGTACGAATCCCAGCTCTGCAGCTTATCAGCAGTGTGACTTTAGACCAGATGCTGAGCCTCTCTGTGCCTCTCCCCCACATTTATAAAAGTGATGGCAATATTATTTATTTCCCAAGACTGCTGTAAGGAGGGAAACAGGCAGAGCTGTGCCTGGCACTTGGTAAGCAAGGCCTTCATTTGTGTTCCCTGTTACAATCTCACAGATTGTCACTTAGAACTAAACACTTAATTTGACCTTCAGCTTTCCAGCACTGAAACAGATTCCTCTTCACAGGATGACTCCTTCATTTCTGCTTTGAGGGAGTGACCACACATGAAGAATAAGGAGGAGGAGGAGGAGGAGGAGGAGGAGGAGGAGAGAAGAAGAAGAAGAAGAAGAAGAAGAAGAAGAAGAAGAAGAAGAAGAAGAAGAAGAAGAAGAAATAGAAGAAGAAGGGGGGGGCTCATTTTACTTCCTAGTGGGAGGCACATAGCTGTGAGGACATGTGGCCTGGAGGCCAGTTGGGACAAGGGAGTCAACCTGGGTCCCCAGAAGTCACATGAATTGCTCCAGACTGACCATCTGGTCCAAGACAATCTGACTTCTGAGCTGCCCTAGCCGTCCCACTCGGATCCCCCTCCCTGCTGCATCCACTTCCCCTGGTCACTCTGCCTTCTCAGGGCCTGACTGCTGTGTGCATCCAAGTGTAAGTGATGAGAAAGAGGAAGGGTCTGTCCTACTTCAGTGACAGCTGCAGAACAGACTTGGGCTTCCCTGTGGGTCACGCAGCCTGCCCTCCCCTGCTCTACCTGACCACCGACACTCAGCCATCCACAAAGCTTTGCTTCATGTGTTGGTAAAGGAAAAAAAAATTATCTGGCCCATATCTTTGCCTCCTGTTGTCAACTTTAGATCAGTGGCTTCCAAAGTTTCCCGACCATGGAAAGCTGAGCTTCCCAGCTGTAGCTTTCTGAGTAAGGTGAGACTGACCTCAGGGTTTTGTATTTATCATTAGATTTTTGCCAAACAAACCAGCTTAGCAAAAAACATGGAATCGAGACTGAATTCACAGGGTCAAAACCTGAACTGTAATAAGAACAGAAACTTGGCACCTTGGCCCTCCTCTGTTTCTGAAATCCTGCCCTTGTGCTCTCCCTGGAGTGCCAAGGCATTTGAATCAAGATTGTATTCAAAGGGAACTGATTGGCTCTCCCACAAGTGGGGTGGAAGATGCGTCACCACGCGTCAGCAGCATTGCTGAAGGAGCGAAGGTGGTACTGCTGGCACAGCTTATGAAAGGAGATCGGCTTTCACTTTTGGCTGGAAGTGTTTTGTTATTAGAGTTTGTTTAAAACTGGAATCCTTAGAGCCCTTTTCTGAATAGCACCATCAGCATCTTTCTAAGTAGCAGAGATCTTTCTTTCCCTACCTCTAATCTGGCCTTAAAAAACCAGACCATGGCAGTTGGCTTATTTCAGCCTTTCACACAATGGAGCTGTCAGACTTTTTGATGTCTTGGTAACTTTACCACCAAAATGAGAACTTAGATGAAAGATAGATTTTAAAGATAGAAGGCAAATGTCAGAAAAGCATAAAGTAGAGCTCTTAGCCTACAATGATCCTTGTGGCACAAAGGATCGTGTTTGGGCACAACAGCCTGCAGATAGGTTTTGCATGAAGGATGCTTGTACTCATGGATTATCACTTATAGCTAAAAATGAAAAAAAAAAAACTGAGAGAAAGATGCAGGACAGTTATGGCAGAATGCATGATCTGGGATGGGGTGGGGGGGGGGAAGGGAAATAAGCCTGAACTGAATTGGAAAAATGTATGAAATGCACAAAGCATCAATAAAAACTAATTTAAAAAAAAAAAAGTAACTTAGGGCTGGAGAGATGGCTCAGCAGTTAAGAGTGCCGACTGCTCTTGCAGAGGACCTGGGTTCGATCTCCACCACCCACATGGCGGCTGAGAACCGTCTTTAACTCCAGTTCCAGGGGAATCCAACACCTTCTTCTGACTTCCATGACACAGGTGCACAAACCTGCATGCATGCAGACAGTACATTCATACACATACAAGAATAAATGAAAATAAAAAATATTTTTAAAATATTAATATAAAAAATAACTTAATAAAACATAGGTGAGTGAGGATGGGACCCTAAGGATTGCAATGAAATTCAGCCCAAGCCAGCAAAATTCCATTGCTTATTATTATTATTATTATTATTATTACTATTACTATTATTATTATTCTTTCCTTACCAAGTGGTAACTGAATTGGCCAAATGCAGTGAAGAACTGAGGATAATGAAGAGAGAAAGAGTAAACAGGTAAGATTTTGGAGTTGCAAATGTCAGCAGGTGGTGGCCAGGAAATATCTTTAATAGGAGAAGAAAGAATAGGTCTGGGGATAGAAGCTGATGGCCTGGTATTGGGTACTTGGAATTTTTTTTCTATGCCTGCATGATGCCTTTGCATACTATAAACACCAGGAAGATAGTAAGGTTTCTCCTGTAATTAGGAGTCCAGAACACTTACTACCCAATAAATGATAAGCAGATGATGAGCCAATGAATGAATGTCTCCCTAAGGAGATGTCCTCAATATAGGTAGGAAAGTTAAACTGGTGCCCCAGAGAAAACCAAGATCATCAGTGTGGGCAACTTCCAGGAGACATGGCCACTGAAACCCTGGTGGCAGGTACTGGAGAGAGAGAGTGCGTTGAACTAGAAGAGAAGGATACTAGAACAGGTATGGGCATAGCTCGTGTTTCTTAGCTCCCTGGTTACTGTCCTGTCTTCTGACTCACCAGGGCTCCGGCTGGCTTACAATGCAATGCCTGACTGGTTAAGGAAGAAGTCTGGGAAAGAGAGGGAAGTGCGATGTAAATCATTGTCATCATGAAAGACCTCTACCAGCAGGTCTGTTAAAATGGAAGAAGCAGTGATGGCAGAATGCATGATCTGGGATGGGGTGGGGGTGGGGGGGAAGGGAAAGGGAAATATGCCTGAACTGAATTGGAAAATGATGTATGAAATGCACAAAGCATCAATAAAAAAATGTTTAAAAAATGGAAGAAGCAAGTCTTAGAGGAAGGATACCACATTCACGAGAAATCCATTCAGATGGCGTTTCCTTTTAAGTCTGGAGGCGTTCTAGCTCTCCAGCAATGCTTGGCTTGAACCCTTTCCTCAAGGCTCATATGAATAGTCTAGTGATTGAGTCAGCCTCTCTTCTAGACTAATGAGATGAATCCGCCTGAAGTGGGTGCGTGTAGAACCACGTGCAGGTCTAAGTCTAGAGAGCCATTGATCTGAAGTCAAAGACCCCTATGTTCCTCTGCCTTAACATCTTGTAAAATTGAGTGTTTCAAATGGCCTGACTGCATGTTTCATCCCTTCTGTGCTTTGCCTCATTTTAGCAGAGGAAAGAGAAGGTGTAGAGCTCCACAGCAAGAATTAGATTGGCTTAGACAAGATTTAGAATGGAGTCCTCCCCTGAGTGTGGACAGGAGAAGACAAAGATGAAGACACAGAAGACAAGACCAGGATTGTGTTAGAGACAGAGGGGCTGGAAATTGAGTGCTCATATGTACACTTGTGTTTAATCCCTGGAATTCATGAATATTCATTTATATGGAACGTTTATGGCAAAAATTCAACTGGGTACCTTGAGAAGAGGAGCTTTCCCTGGAAATGTAACTGGATCCCAAATGCTATTACATATGTCCACCTAAGAACATGCACAGAGGAGAGGAGCAGAGACATGTAGCCACAAGCCAAAAAATACTAGCAAACATCAGAAGCTGGAGAACGCAAGGCATACACAGGCTCCTGTAGCTTCTAGAGCACATGGCACCATGTGGACACCTTGTTCCCAGACCTCTTGCCTCCAGAACTTTGAGAGAATAAACTGCTATTGTTCTAAGCCATTAAGGTTGCACTAATTATTATAGAAGCCTTAGAAAAATAACAGAGGCCATACAGGTTGAAATAAGGGAGTAGAGTCCATATGAGAAACTCACTATGAAGATGTGAGCTGAAAAGTTAGCAGTCCACAGGTTTAAAGCTGAGGCCAGTTAGCTCTGAAACAAGTGGGAGAAAGTTTTGTTTTATATTCTTTTGTTTTAATTGACAGGACCACCACAAGAAACAGGCAAGAATGTGATGGTTCCTGGGTTAAAGAGACACAAACACCTCCCTCTAGATATCCCACACTCATGATGCTTGTCTCTGGATGTGTCCTTAGACGACTCTGAACACATGGACCACAATCACCAAGATCATGACTCACCTGGCAATGGCACTGACTGCAGACTTAGAAGAATGTGAAAGATCTGAACATCAGTAATTGTGTGAGATCAGTCCAGCCTTCTCCATTCTTGCAAAATACTATCCAGTCTCCCAGCAGGCCTCTCTATGAGCACAGTTGAGCAAGAAGTATGTGGTGTCATGACCTTCACACCCAGAGGACACATCCCAAACAGCACATGCTAAGGGAAGGAGGTTTTCTATTAAAACCTGAGCAACAGAGCCTAGCTCAAATCCTTTGGATTTTGGAAAATGATAAATTTATAAATGGCTAAAGTTAAGCTGAATGAATTCAAACAGTAAGTTAATTTGAGGGGTGACAATGTGGTTACTTTGAAAGCCATAGCAATGTCCTTAGCTTCATAACTACTTTGCTGTAGCATTTTATATTCACAACTGCTTGTAGTGACTGACAAGTTTATTTATTTATTTATTTATTTATTTATTTATTTATTATTATTTATTTATTCATTTATTTTGGTCTTTTCAAGACAAGGTCTCCTTGTAGCCTCAGCTGTCCTGGAACTCACTGTGTAGACCAGGCTGGACTTGAACTCACAGAGGTCTGCCTGCTTCTGCCTCCTAAGTGCTAGGATCAAAGGCATGCACCACCACGCCTGGCTGACTGACAAGTTAATTGTCACAATTACTTCCATCCCTCTTCTTGAAAGGGAACCTGAAGCACAAAACTAAAAATCAGGGGAAGTAAAATGCTTCTGTGATCCTGTGCGGTATTCAGCAGAGCCCTGTTGAGAGCAGAGTTGGTGGTATGTGATAGTTGGAAAAAAATCTGAATTTCCTTCCTACTTTGATTTAGACATTAACTGTAGGACCTTGACTAAGTTGAATATACATTTGAATACACAGTGTGGATCAAAAATATTTTTTAGGGCCAGGTGTGGTGGCACACGCCTTTAATCCTAGTACTGGGAGGCAAAGGCAGGCGGATCCTTGTGAGTTCAAGGCCAGCCTGGTCTACAGAGTTCCAGGACACCTGCAGCTACAGGGAGACCCTGTCTCGAAAAAAAATTCTTTTTAGAAAACACATCTGCAACAGAACCTATATAGACATTTCCCCTGACATTATTCTTTAATTCAATATACAGATACTTTCATAATATTTATATGGCATCCTCCTCTATGGTAGCTCCCAGGAGAGGCATCCGGCAGAAAAAAAGAACATAGATGATGATGCCAGAATTGGGTTCAAATCCGTTCATTGCCACATAATCTTGGGCAAATGTCATCACCTCTCTGACTCAGTGTCTCACCTAAGTGGGGGCATCGGTGATTACTTTGTGTAGTTGTGAGGTTGAGATGAAGGACTATGCCTGAGGCACACAGCGGAGCAGGGTGCCACAGTTCAGTAAGGGTCAGGGGCTCTGCTGTGCCAGCAATCTGCTCCCAAGCTCCTCTTCGTCTTAGGCCCATCATACCAGAGGTGACAGGCTGGAGGTTATAGGGTGAGTAAGACACAGTAAGACACATGGAGCTCTCAGTCCCAGAAGGAATTCCTTCCCTCAGCAGACCTTTATTAAGTGTGCACCATGTTCTAACAGAACAAATTACAGTAGACCCTCCATATCTGTGGGCCCTACATATGTGGATTCAGCCAAATATAGATTACAAATATTTTTAATTACATCTGCACAGACTGTGTAGACTTTTCCCCAGTCATCATTATTTAATTCTGTACAACAGCTACTCTCATAACATTCACACAGCGTTTTCTCTACAGGAGGATGGGTTAAATGCACGCATCACACAATTTTATAAAAGGAACTTGAGCAGCCTCAGATTTGGGTACGGTGAAGGTAGGGAGTGACGACTTGAAACTCATATACCTCTGATCTCTAAGGATGACTTACTTTACACTCTTATTGCTCTACTAAGAGAACCAGGGACAACCCTGATCTCAAGAAACTAAACATCTCCCTATAAGAGGCCTTACCCAGCCAACAAATTTAGGATGGTGTGGTTGCTGGGAGGGTGCCTGGGGGCAGCCTCTCGGAAGAGATGGCCCTTGAGAAGAAACCCAAAAGAATGGAGGGAATGAGGAGAGTAAAGATAGGTAATACAGAGTGCAAAGCTTTGAGGAGGGAAAACACATGGGGGGGGGTGCAGTGTGGCTGCAGCGGAAGGTGACCCAGGGTCAGATGACAAGTGACAGTACTGTATGTAACTCTGTAACAACAATATTTTTCTAATGATAGAAACTACTTGGGAAGTAGGGGAGGCTTTGGTAACTCTGCATGAGAGTAAGAAATCGCTCATCACTTCGTGGACAGGAGGAATCAGAGTTGATCCATCCAAGCACTGCTAACTGCTGCCATGCTAAGACAAGGCATGTACAACCTACCAAGACCATGAAACAAAATGCTTCTGTGATCCTGTGCGGTATTCAGCAGAGCCCTGTTGAGAGCAGAGTTGGTGGTATGTGATATGCAGAGGGCATGGGGTCACCTGCCTGGTGTTTGTCACAGGTCAAAGTTACTTCCAATGTAGGTACCCTCTAACTTCTCTGAAGGGGGTGTCTTCCAACATGACACAGTATACACAGGACATAGTTACTGTTCGTCACAGGGCTGGTGAATATCGCTGTTGTGTCCTCCATAGCATGGGGCTTTGCCTTTGCGTTGCTGCTGTTTCCTTCACGCTTCAGGTCTCCGTTCGGTCCTGAGGCCCATGTGGACACTGAGAACTAGCAGAAAATATTAGAAGGCAACTGTTTCAGGGATGACTCAGGTCCTCTTGCACTGAGCTATGGTGTTGCAATGGAAAGTTCTCGAGAGAAGACAGGGGTAGGACGGACCAATCCAGAAAGTGTGAAGGGTGGCAGGCATAGTCAGTAAGGTCTCAGTGAATCAGGTCTGGGCCTAAATTCAAATTCCCCTCTGAGATGGCTCACTTTGGGTTAATTCTCTTTGGGATTTATATTGTTCATCTGGACGTTGGGCTAAAAATTGTATGAACCTTGGTGTTGTGAGGACAAATGGGTTAATGCTTAGCTAACAGATAGTACATTGTTTCCAATAAAAGTTTCCACTTTTCTCATTAGAATACATTCCATTGGATCCCAGGGTATGATTTAGTGCCTAGCATGTGCTGGGTTGCATCTCCAGCTCCAAAAAGAAATTTCTTCAAAGAAGCAGAGGTTATCTGTTTGAACTTCGGGAACTTGATGAACTTGACATGATGTGCCCATCGGAGCCAGAAAAGTGATATAATCAGATCAGTGGGCAGTGTTTAAGAGGAACTGGAAAGGCAAAAAAGTAAGGTAAACAATGCAGGGAACAGACATGGTTTTGATTTCAAGATCTTTGGTGGCAAAGAAAAGGAGGAGACCAGAGCTCAGGGTGGGTTCTCAGAAAAGCTGTGTGAATTCATGCTGTGTGAATGCCCTTCCTTCCCAGGAATATATTTTTTTTTACTGTGCCAAGAAGTTGGTACAGAAAAAAAATAATAAAATGGTGGCCTCCCTGAGCTTACTACAGAGAGTAGAACAGGGACAGAACCTTTTCTCAGACACTGCTTCTGAGCCCCTTTGTCAGTACCATGGCCATGGAAATACCTTTCCCCATGACCTTAAGGGGTACTGACATAGCTCGTCCATTTTTACACCATAAAGAAAACCAACAGCCCACACCATGCCTCCCTAAACCTGGCAGATAATGCTTATCTGATGAGTGTGTTTTGGCTGAATATAGCAGTCTAAGTTTTTCTCTCATCAAAACTTAAACTACAGTCTATTATTGGATGAAGAACAAACTCAGCTTATTGGCTATGACTGATGATAAGACTATTTAAAGGCTAGTGACTAGCTGATTCAAGTTCACAGACTTAAACTCAAAATACTTTGCAAAAGAAGCCCATTTTTCAGGATACATGAATTTTTATTGGCTGATGTTTGCCAGAGAAGTGACACAGGTGGAACAATAATTGAAATGAGTCTCTGTAACTTGGCTCTCAAGAGTCATGATGACTCATCTGGGAGGAAAGCGGTGGGAAGACAGCGCTTCAGAGACCTTTGCCATTGAACAACTCAACTCATGAAAACTTATCAGCTGAATTTACAGCTAGAAAAATGGTAGTACAGGAAGGGTAAATGTCTTGGTCAGTGTGCCGACTTTACGGACATGTGTTAGAGATTATAAATGATAACTTTTCTGTGAAATATATTCAGCAACCACTATGAAAAAGTGATTCCATTGTTCCATCAGAACCTCTCTAGAAGGAGGGAGGTGGCAAGACGAAGATGATTAAGCAGTAAAACTCTTTTAAAGTGAGACAAAAATGTGTCCAAAGTATATAGACAAGGAGAGTATTAGAGTCAGCCAGAAGAGACCCAAGGACCTACAACTGTTTAAATAAAATTGCCATTTTATATTCACAATGGGCCAGATTTTATCCCAGTATAGCTCCACAGAAATTCTTTGGAAAGGTTCCTAACTCTAGAATTACTTGGTGAGAGTGAATTGGGGCCCTATGAAAATGATACTTGGTGATTTTATTCAATTGCTTTTAAATCACCTAATAGACATAGACTCACTTTCCCTCTATTCTCACATTGGCACAGCCCTGGGCCAGGTAAAGACGAATGTTCAACAAATTTCATTTATACAAGGAATTGACTTTCCTTTCAGTTTGGTAGCTTTTGTGTGTGTTGGGGGGGGAGCCTCCAATGACTTGTGTATTTGTTCAACTATCTGAGCACACATATTAATTTTTACAGAATATGTATGCTATGCAAAGTTGGCTCAACTATATAAGCTGGTACAGTCCAGCACACGCTGTAAGAATTCCTGAAGTAATAAGGATACAGAACCCAGCAATGTTTATTTACCTACCAAGTCAGGCTGTGTCTACTGCTGCCGGCCCTCTTGTCATGAGCAGCAGACACCAAGAACGTTCATCCTGTTTCTCCTGCTCTGTCCGGCTGTTGACTCTAGTGTACTCACATTCTGTTCTCTGATATTTGGGGATGTTCTTGTCAACTTGTTCTTTCCTTATGTTGTCCCTCAATTTTGAGAGCTGCTGACATCTTCCTTATGTTTCAGTGTCACAAACTCACCACCGTCTATGGCAAAGCTCTGTATTCTTCCCTTTTTTTCTTTTTAACATCTTAAAAAATTTTAATTTATTACCATATCTAAGCACATTTGGGGACACAAATAAGACTCTCTAGGAAATGTTATATGTATATCTATATCTATCTATCTATCTATCTATCTATCTATCTCTATCATCATCTATATATGTATGATTGAGAGAGGAAGAGAGAGAGAGAAGAGAGAGAACATTAAATTGGGTGAGGATATTGGGGGTGGTGAAGATAGAAGACGGGATCTAAATACCATCAAACTATATTGTATGAAAATTGCAAAACTTCAGTTAAAAACATTTTTTAAAAGAAGGGTGGCTGGGGCTGGAGAGATGGCCTAGCAGTTAAGAGCACCGACTGCTCTTATAGAGGACCCGGGTTCGATCCCCAGCACCCACATGGCGGCCGAGAACCGTCTGAAACTCCACCTCCACGGCATTGCACGACACGGGTGCACAGACTTGCATAAACAAAGCCTTCAAATGTTTGGTGTCTATCTCAGTACTTTTCCATCTTATAAATTCAGTAATGGCTGCCTCTGGGTCCCTCATATGGTGGAGATGTGGTTTTAAACTTCGAATCACTCGAGCATGCCCATCTGTCCTGACCCTCACATCCCTTCATCAATACTGAAGCAAGGAATATCGGGCATCTCTCAATTCGCTGTTGTTAGTAGGCATGTTTTAATAAATACATCAGCCAACCATTCAATATAACTTTTAATTAACAGCCTTTTTTTTAACTGCTTGAGCTTCCATGTAAACCGAGAATCTCTACTCAGTGGCTCATTCGATAAACTCAGTATGATCCTATATTTATATTCCTGTCCACCATTATCCCACACCCTTAAAAGCCATTCCCACAATATTCCTTAGGCTCTCCAGAATAAACGACAAACTCACTAAGTTCTTCTTTATATGGTATAAGCACACCCCTCTGGACCAACACTTTCTATCTCACCTTGAGGGGCTTGCTAGACCTCAACTGGTTATAGGTCAGAGGCAACATGGTTGGAGCCCGAGGGAATTATGCTCCCACTGGGAGGGGGGGATTAATTGCCTCAGGCCAAAGGTGGAGAGAGGAGGATCTGCAGGGTGTGGATCTCTGCTGAAGGGTGGGGAGATTATTCCTCAGATAAAGAAAAATCCCCAGATCCATAGGTTTCGAAATCCTCTTCAGCATGGTTCTCCCACACAATCTCCATCCCAAGTTTCAGTGGTTCCACCCTTTCCCCACAGTGCTCTCACTTTAATGCTGACATTTTCGTGGCTGGGAATTAATTTGCATTGTAAATCAGCCAAACTGTATAATAAGGCTCCAGCTTGATTTTTCTGCTGCTTTAGCTTTTGGCCGCTGGAGAGAAGATTCTCTTCCAGAGCACACTTGGAAATCTTAAACTGTTGTTTCGAATCCAGAGCTGGTCAGTTTTTATCACCGAGCTCCTTATTCTTTCCTCTATCAGTTTATCCAGACTTGCTAGGAGCAACAAGGCAACATAGTAATTTTCCTATTTATTTTTCCGCAATTTCCGAACGTTTTTTAAATAGAATAAAGGGGGGTGAGTCGCTAAATTTCTTGCTTCTCACAAGAGGTAGTGTGATCAATGGATCGATCTTCATAATTAGATCAAATAGCCTGCACCAAGGATTATCATATCCTCTTCATGCCACCAGGAGAGCCTTCAGTAACTCTAGGTCTTATTGGGTTGGGAGCTGGCTCCAGAGAACACCAAGCCCACGTAAGAAATTCATGCCTTTCAGTTCTGTTTCTCTAGAACCACTGTCTGGTACCAAAGCTGTTATTAGCATAGGGTTCTCTAAAGAAACAGAAGCAACAGGATGAATATATATAACTATATACAATTTATTGATTTGCTCACTGACGGAGCTCAACAGTAGCGCCGAACTGGAGAGGCCGGGAATCCAGGGAACTGCTCAGTCTACAAGGCTGGATGTCTCAGGAGTCCCAGTCTAGTGCTGAAGGCCGAATGGATTCCAGGAATCGCCAGTCTCAGTACAGCTGGGATCGAAGAGGTTGATCACCGCAGCAAGACCAACTCACCAGATGAGAGAGCAAGCGCAGGAGGAAAAAAGGGACCAGCTCGCT
>VZQC01005655.1:1453440-1479825 GCA_009823505.1 Rhizomys pruinosus | reverse complement strand
CCAGCTCCCGCTGCCATGGCCTTAAATACTGCCTGCCGGCAGAAGGTAACACCCACATTTGGGGTGGGCCATCCGGGTTGAGGTGGTCCAATCAGAAGACCCTTTTCTCTTATTTGTTCCTTAGTCCAGTCAAGTTGACACCCAGGATTAACCATCACACCAGGCTTGGTGGAGGCAGAGGCAGGTGGATCTCTGTGAAATCGATACTTGATGCCAACCTAATCCCAATAGTAAGTTTCAGGCCAGCTTGGGCTACAAGGAGACCTTATCTCAAAAAGCCAAAAACAATATTGTAATTATTGCCCTCAATAAATTCCTAGTCTGGTAGCAAGTGGAACTGTGATGATAAGATATGTGAAAGTTTCAAGCAGAAAAATATCTACCAGCTTGGGAGAAAAATCAGAAAGGTATCCAGAATGAGAAGGAGTCTAAAGGAAGGCATACTGTAGAAATAGGACTCGGTTCTTGGTCAAGGAAGACTCTCTTCAGTGTGGTGGCGCACGCCTTTAATCCCAGCAGTCAGAAAGCAGAGACAGCTGGCTCTCTATGAATTCAAGGCCAGCCTGGTCTATATAACCGGCTCCAGGCCAGCTGGGACCAAATGGAGACCCTGTCTAAAAAAGACCAAAAAAAGAAAAAAGAAAAAGAAATAGGACTCGGAGTGGGTAGGCAGATGGGAAAAATCCAGGGCAAAGAAGGGCCACTCAGTAGGCTATGGGGCTGGGGGGGGGTGGTGCAACAGGTGCTTTTTGATGTCTGGAATGCCAAAGGAGAAGGTAGAAAGTTAGAAAATGGGAACACACACACACACACACACACACACACACACGCACACTTCCTGAACAGAATTCAGTATAAAGGTTTGGTTTTCATAAAATTTAGTTTAGACTCCAAAATTGCTCACTGATTTATTTCATTTTTTAAAATTTTTTTATTTTTATTTTATTTATTTTCGTATGTGTATGAATGTACTGTCTGCATGTAGGTTTGTACACCCGTGTCATGCAGTGCCACGGAGGTCAGAAGAGAGTGTCGGATTCCCCTGGAACTGGAGTTAAAGACGGTTCTCAGCCGCCATGTGGGTGCTGGGGATCGAAACCAGGTCCTCTGCAAGAGCAATCGGCACTCTTGACCACTAGGCCATCTCTCCAGCCCCTGATTTATTTCATTTTTATCGCTACTATGTCACCCTACAAGTTCACGTGTTAGTATCTTGGTCCCCGGGGTATTGGTGAGGTATTGTCAAGGTAGGGTCTACTGAAGTCCACTTGCATCATACGGATCAAGGTAGTCCTCCCTAGAGGCACTTGTTCTTCTAGAATGTGTTTATATATAAAGACACCCAGACTCTCCCTCTGCTTCCTCAGTGGAGATGTGGTACTTTCACCTCCAGCACTTTATCTTTTTTCATGGGGTCTTAACAGAATCTACACCACACTGTTTGGACTTTTAGCCTCCAAGACTGTGAACTTAATAAACCTCTTTAGAAAGACAGCCAGGTATTTCGTTATAGTTTTAACAATAAACAATACAGTAACTTACCTCATTACCTTCAGTGTGCTAAGCTTTTGCCAAACACTCAGGTAAAAGAAGTGGGAAATAAGAAAGTGGTTGCTACACACACAGAAATAAGGACAGTCATGGCTGGGACAGTGTACTTGCTACTTTCCTTGTTGCTGTGACAGAACACCTGACAAACAGCCTAAGGAAGGAAGGGTTTATTTTGACTCAATCTGAGGGTGCAGTCTATCATCCCAAGAAGTCACGGCAGCAGGTGTGAGGCGGCTGGTCGCATCGCACCCACAGTTGGGAAGCAGAGATTGATGAACGCTGATGCTCAGCTTGCATTCCGTTTACTAAAAGTAGGATTTATTTTTAATATTTTTAATCATGTACCTGTGGGCAAGGGGTATCATGTGAATGTAGGTGTCTGCAGAGGTGTTGGATGTCCCTACATCTGGAGTTACAGGTGGTTGGTAGCTACCCAATGTGAGTGTTTGGAACCAAACGTGGTCCTCTGCAAGAGCCGTACACACTCCTAACTGCTGAGCCATCTCCCCAGCCCTTGCACTCTCCATTGTATTCAGTACAGGACCCCAGCCCATTCAATGGTGTTGCCTATATTTAGGATGTTTTTTTTTTTCTCACTTAAAGCTTCTGGAACACCCTCACAGGTGTGTTTCCATGGGAATTCTAAATCCTGTCAAACTGACAATCAAGATTAACTATCATAAATCTCTCCCCGTCAACCTAGCACCTAAACACCTCACTCTTAATTCACAACCTTCCACTCCTCCTCATCAAAGTCTCACATTCATCTCAGATCACAAAATGCATTCAGTCTTTAAGAGTTCTCAGTCTTTAATGGTCTCAACCCAGTTCAAGCCCTCAGAGTCTCTTCTAAGACTCAAGATGTTTTCTTAAATGTGAGCTCCTAAAAAATGAAAAAAAAGTTATATACTTCCAACATATAATGGTACAGAATAGGGTGCTTTTTTTAGAGCCCTAGAGCAGAGCACTAAGTTTCTCTTTAACAGGGCTAATCCCCTCAACAATTATAGCTGCCTTTGCACCTGTTTGTCTTCAACTTGAAACTCATTCATGCCCCTTTGCTACACTGCACATGTTCCACATCTTTATGTCCCACCTGTTGCTCTTTCTCTGCTCACTGTGGACCTGAATAAGAGCAATTAACAGTAACCTTGACACCACTAAATGTCATCCTGTCTTGGAATTTCCTCCACCAAACAAATCAGACCATTGCTTTAGAAGTCCGTCTCCCTCAGGTTCTCAGAGCACAAGCAGAGTGCAACCAGACCATAGCATGAACGGCCATTAACCTCATTTCTGACAGAGTCCTTGTTCCCCTCTGAAACCTGAAAATTTGGGTCTTTAGTATCTGCATTTGTCTGGGCATTCTGGAATTCCAGTTTCCCACTGGACTGGCTCATTAGACTCTGCTTATAACATTCTAGGCCTCTCTGGTTTTTAGTTCCACACTCTTCCACATTCTTTCTACAAACCAGTTCCAAAGGCCACATGGTCAGTTTATCACAGCAACAAGCCCACTCCTATATCTTTTCTGTATTAGTTATTTTTCTCATTGCTATTATGAAATACCTGACAAAAGCAACTTAAGGAAGGAAGGAAGGAAAGAAGGAGGAAAGGAAGGAAGAAGGAAGGAGGAAGGAAGGAAATAAGGAAGGAAGAAGGAAGGAAGGAAGAAGGAAGGAGGGAGGAAGGAAGGAAGGAAGGAAGGAAGGAAGAAGGAAGAAGGAAGGAAGGAAGGAAGGAAGGGTGATTTTTTTTCTTTGCTTACAGTTTGAGAGTATAGTCTCTCAGAGTGGGGAAGTAACAGCAGCAGGAATGTCAAGAGACTGGTCACATTGTGGCCACAGTCAAAAGCAGAAAGAAAAGAATGCTAGTAGTTTGCTTTTTCCTTTTTATTAAGTGTGTGGCCCCAGCCCATGGGATGGTGCCACCTGCATCCTAAGAAAGAACTAAAGCTGAGGAAGTCTTTCCTTCCTTAGTCAAACCTTTCTGAAAACACCCTCAAGACACATTAAGCGGTATGTTTCCATGGTGATCCTAAGTCCTAACAAGTTGAAAATACAGATGAATCATTCTTTACAGGTCAGGTCTAAGAGAAACACCTGGGCTCCTGGAATTCATGTTTGGCTGCAGTGGTAGATAGGCAACCGGCTAAGGGCTTCCACTGAAGTCTTGTATTAAGCAGGTCAAGGCAAGGTCAACAGTGTACAGTTGCCGAGGATTCAGTGGCATCTTTAGGGGCCATGGTTTCAAATATTGTCCTTTGTCACCAGATGCCTGCAGCTTTGAAGTAGTCATCGTTCTCTGTGTTTATTTTCCTTGTCTGTTAAGGGGGAGGTCCTGAGTCCACCCAGAGGACTGTTTCAGGAATCAAAGGAGGCTGCATATGTGCCTGGTGCATCACATACTTTATTTTGACAAATATTCCTTCAACATATAATGTTATTGAGTTATAAACTTTTTATTTTATTTTTTATTTATTATTTTTTATATGTGTGAGTGTACTGTCTGCATGTAGATTGGTGCACCCATGTCGTGCAGTCCGGAGGAGGTCAGAAGAGGGTGTCAGATTCTCCTGGAACTGGAGTTAAAGATGGTTCTTAGCTGCCATGTGCATGCTGGGAATCGAACCCGGGTCCTCTGCAAGAGCAGTTGGTGCTCTTAACCACTGAGCCATCTCTCCAGCCCCGAGTTATACACGTTTTAAATTATCAAACAGAAATAAGATACAGTTTGAACCTTTAAGAAACTCACCAAGTGCTAGCTAGCTTTTTTCTCATAATTGCAAACTTCATTTTATTCTTTCATTTTCTCATCCACAAAAAAGAAACTTTTCTCTCTTTCCCTCTGTTCCACAGACATTCTCAGGACATAATAAGTTTAAACACTTTTCAACCAGTGAGAGACTATTAAAATATAAAACTTTATATATACATATGTGGATATATGTATGATTTTTATGTCTAATTGTATTGAATACATATTCTGGAAAATAAGTCTTCAAAGAAAGTCTTTCTCTAATTATTTTGAGACAGGGTTTCCCTGTAGCCCTAATTGGCTTGGAACTCACTGTTTAGACCAGGATGGCTTTGATTTTACAGAGATCTACCTGCCCCTGCCTCCTGAGTACTGGGTTTGAAGATGTGTGTCACCACATCTGGCCAAATGAAGTCTCTTAGTGCCAGTTTCCACACCGACTAGAGTCAGGGCTCCTTTGGCTCACAAAGCTACAGGCTCCAAGGTGATTCTCCCGGGACATAGAAAACTGGGGCGAGATTACCCAGAATCTAGTTACAGCTTTCTGAGGGAAAAGCAAGTTCACCGGCCACCAAGGTTTCAATGCTCTCTCAAATTCTGTGTCTCCCCAGGCAAGGAAGCAAAAACTCCCACATGAAGTGTGTGAGAATGTTCCTTATTTCTTCAGAGTTTGTTTTGTTGAGATGTGTACACTTGTCTTTCTGTTCTGTGTGTCCTAATTGTTAGCCAGCTCTTTGGAAGTTAATTGTGCCAACCCACACACATCTAAGCATCTGGGGAATATTAGTGACAATATACCTGATGAATTCCTTTGTTATGTGCTTTTCTTATGAAACAGAAAAGTCCAGCGTCTTGAGAATAGTCTACCCTGTGGAAGCACAAATGACATTTGTTAAATAACCATTTTAAGAGGCTTACTTCTTTTTTTAAAATTTTTATTATTTTTTTATTTTTTTATTATTTATTTTTGCATGTGTATGAATGTATTGTCTGCATGCAGGTCTGTGCACCCGTGTCATGCAATGCCGTGGAGGTCAGAAGAGGGTCTCGGATTCCCCTGGAACTGGAGTTCTCCTGGAATTGGAGTTACAGACGGTTCTTAGCCGCCATGTGGGTGCTGGGGATCGAACCCGGGTCCTCTGCAAGAGCGTCGGTGCTCTTAACCACTAGGCTATCTCTCCAGCCCGAGGCTTACTTCTAAAAATTTGCTTCAGAAGGACAACTATAGTTATAACTCCCCGTGGGTCATATTCTACGAGGGGCGTCTATAGTCTTTGAATGAAAATGCCTCCCATAGGCTCCAAGTACTTGGACGTTTTGTCTCCATTTATTGGTGATGTTTTGGGAGGTCTCTGAAGTGTGGCCCTGCTGGAGGAAGTGCATCACCTAGGAGTGAGCTTAGAGGGTTCTTAAGCCTTGCCAGCTTTTTCAATCTGCTTCTTTCTTGTGCGGGCAAGAGGTGTGAGCACTTAGCTTTCTGCCCCCGCCCTGGCCACCTCACCATGACTTCCTGCCATGACGGACTTTAATCTCTCAGGAACCTGGAACTGTAAGCTCAAACTTCCTTCTATAAACTGCTTTGTTCAGCGTTTTATCACAGCAACAGAAAAGTAACTGGAACAGCGTCTGAAACACAGAAGTCCTTGACAATGTTAGGTCACTGTTAATGACGTGCCAACAAGTTTGACTGAATCAGATTCCACTAAGTGAGGTTTTATGGTTTCCTTTTCATTTATCCCTTTCTTCCTGTCCATCTCATTCTCCTCTTTTCTTTTTCTCCTCTTCCTCCTCCTCTTTCTCTTTTTTTAAAATTTTTTATTTATTTTTGTATGTGTATGAATGTACTGTCTGCATGTAGGTTTGTGCACCGGTGTGGTGCAATGCCTTGGAGGTCAGAAGAGGGTCTCGGATTCCCCTGGAACTGGAGTTCTCCTGGAATTGGAGTCACAGACGGTTCTCAGCCGCCATGTGGGTGCTGGGGATCGAACCTGGGTCCTGTGTAAGAGCGGTCGGTGCTCTTAACCGCTAGGCTATCTCTCCAGCCCCTCCTCTTTCTCTTTTTTTCCTCCTCCGTTTCCTCTTCCTTTGAAAATACATCCTTTTAAATGTTTTCCTCGAGTTATAATTCTAACCACTCACTCACCCTTCTTCCTGTTAGAAAAAGGGAACTGCTGCTTCGTTTGGGGCGGGGGTGTCTGACCAAAAGCAAGCTCCTTCACTTACACACAAGTCCTGCTCCCCTCTTCCTGAGAACGGTGCTGGGGTGGCGTGCTCAGCCCTCCTTACTTGTGGGACATTCTGTCTCATCTCATACACAAGCTCCTCCTCTAAATATACCTCAGTCATATTTCCTCCATATTGGAAACTTTTTCACAAGGATCTTTACGTTTACAATGTTTGCTTTCTCATCTTTGCTTTCCTAGTCCTCTCAGCTATGTTTTCCTCCCTGGCATCTCTGTGGGAGGTTACCATCACTCACATGCAGCCAATTCGAGTGCCTTCTCAATCTTTGCCTCTCAACAGCCTCGACTCAGTTAGCATCTGCTTCCTCCTGAAAACACTTGGTGTGCTTGTTACCAGGGCACCTCATCTTTCTACTGCCTTCTTCCTTACATGGAAATATACCCCCTCCATCATTCCTCTTCTCTCCAACCCTAACTCCCAAGGTGGCCTCAGTAACAGGGTTCTTAAAACAATATTTCCATACTGATGAGTCTCTCTCTCACTCTTACATACTGATGTAGCTCTAACCGTAAGCTTCTGAGAGCCACATTTGAAAGGTTAACTTCCTGTTTTGCCTCTTTGCTACTCTCCCTAAGCCATCTCCAGGAAGCTCCTTACTCCTACCAACACCTTTTCTGTCAAGTGTTCAATTTCAGAAGTTGATTAGGCCTCAAGATACAGAAAAATCTTATTCTTTCTTTTCTCCAGCGACCTTCTCAGATCCATTATCTCTAATTGTTCTTCTCTGTGTTTTCATCTGCAACCAGAGGACACATGCTAAATATTTCTTATCTGAAATTCTTGGGACCAGAAGTGTTTCAGATTTAGTATTTGGGAACTCATCTTGAGAATTTTGCATATATATATATATATATATATATACACACATATATATATATACACACACACATATATATATGTGTGTGTGTGTATTTATATATATATATATATATATATATATATATAATTTATCTTGTGGAAGGGACCCAAATCTAAATGTGGAATTCATTTATATTTCCTATCCACCTTATTTATATACTTAACCTGAAAGCAATCATGTAGTATTTGTAGTGTACCAACATTTGCGCTGCAGCCTGTTAAACATGGTCTACTGTGGAGATTTCCACTTAGTATCAAGTTGATGCCCCCAAACACTTCAGATTTTGAAGTGTTTGGATTACTGGATTAATGAGGCTCTACCTGTGTTAGGATTTATTTTATAGATTGGCTGTGAGGTCGATGCATGATCTATTGATGAGACATAGTCACAAACCCTATACCAGTTTCCCAGCTCTCCAGTAACCCACTACCAGCCCTGCACCCTGCTCTATCAAGGCCACCCTTACACGTGGCCTTTGAGACCTTTCCCAGTATGACCTTGCTATATCTCTTCATACTTAACGCCTAATAATTACATGGATATAGTGCCTTCCACTTTATAGAGCTATTGATACATTTATTTCTATTAAAATTCATGCAGTTAGTACTAGGAATTCCTTTTCTACAGATTATAAAAATGAGAAAGGCTAGATCGATTTCCAAGAATCATAAAGCAATTAGTGGCAGAGCTTAAAATGAAACAAACAGTTTGCAGTATGAGGTTTCCTGTGCTTCCCCGTGCCACATTCTCTCCATCACAGACTCTCATTATCCTCAGCCAGGACTCTCCTCACTGCTCTGAACCCCACCTTCCTTTCTTTGCTTCCCCTGCTAGAGAGCCGGCCACCTCACTCTTCTTTTTCTTCAAAGTCTTTCCCTGAGCATTCCACTGCACCCTGAGCTCTTAGCCTAATGTGTTTGTTTCATTAATCACCCCATCACCTCCATCTTTCATTTTTCCATTCTTCATGCACTTATGGTGTTGGCTATAAGTACTTCATTGTACCAAAGGACAGACAGAAACAGAAAGGGATGGAACTAAGATCGTGAAGCTCCTACGGTTAGTTGTGTATTCTTTACAGGGCAGTATACTACTCCAATGTAGGGGAGCTGGTTCTGAGAGGACAAAAAAAAATCTTTGTATACTGGTTTGTGGTCCTCTAATCTCCAAATCCTGTTCCTTAGTGCTTAATTTCTCCCACTGGATTGTCCTGAGTATCAACAGTTCAGCATTGCCATTGAGAATGTGAGGCATTTACAAGCCATGGGAAGTAGTTCTGTGTAGGGTCAATGCTATAAAACCACACTGGATTGGATGCTGCCTCTAGAGGTCTTTTTCACAACTGGTTTCATGCTCTGGAAGAATTTCTGTGGGAGATGGCCCATGCGTGCCTATTGTCAGCCAGGGATTACTTTGTGAACATTGTTTGTACTTGATCTTCAGCGTCTTTGTCTTTGAGAATTAAATAAAAATAGTCCTGTGCTGTGAAAATTCATAAACTTGCACTGTTGTTTTCATGGTCACCCTAAGCCTGCATTGAATACAAAGCCTGAGAAGGGTATCTGTGTGTTGAACCACCACATCCTGTCTGTGAAGGTCATGATGCTGATCATCTCCACCCAACTGCAAGTCTCCATCACCTCCTGAGGATGGTGCAGGAGCATGGCGCTGACGGCAGTAGGTCGGGACAAGTGGGGCCCGATTGTTAAAGTCGTATGACGTGGCTGCCCTGCTTTGCCCTGTGAGTTCCGGAATGGCATGGCATGCTTCCATATCCCTGGCTGTCCCTAATAAGCAAACACATTCACACACACACACACACACACACACACACACACACACACACACTCCACAGGTGCTCTTTTTGCCAGAGCCTGAATCACGTGCTCATTTGGTTTGGGGTCCTGCTCATGCTTAGGTCCTCAAATGCATCCCTGCTGGCCGCTGATATTCTCTACCCCTTATTTTTTATTTGCGTGCTTGTGTTAATTTATACACAGCACCACCAGAGAAAGCGCGTGCGCCCACAGAGGCCAAAGAGGGTTTTGGATACCCCCCAGAATTGGAGTTACAGATGCTTGTTAGCCACCATGTGGGTGCTGCAAGTTGAACCCTGATCCTCTGCAAGAGCAGTCAGTGCTCTTAACTGCTGAGCTCTCTCTCCAGCCCCCTTTTCTCATTTCTATAACTCCAATACTTCCCAACTATGGATCACTGTTTCTTGAGTGTGTAGATGAATACTAATGGAGCCCAGCCTTGAATCTTGATTTTTTTTTTTTTGAGACAGGGTCTTCCTCTAGTCCCAGCTGGCCTGGAGATCAATATGTAGACCAGGCTGGCCTTGAACTCACAGAGATCCACCTGCCTCAGCCTCCCGAGCGCTGGGCTTAAAGGCATGCACCACCACGCCTGGCCTAAGATGGTTCTTAGCCACCATGTGAGTGCTGAGAATCGAACCCAGGTCCTCCGCAAGAGCAGTCAGTGCTCTTAACCACTGAGCCATCTCTCCAGTCCAAATCTTGATTTAATGGGCTGCATCTTAAACATTTTCTCCTTATTTTAGGCAATTTTTATATCTAACAATGAAATAAAAACACTTTAAAAACCAAGCCTGTTTCTCCCCCCCTTCTCTCTTCTTTCACTCTCATGAATTCTCTCTCCCCTCTTTTCCCTTCTTCCCTTGCACACTTTCCATGTTATACATGACTACTGCCTCAGTCAAGGTCCCCCCTCTTAAGAGCCCTCCTCTTGTACTCTGACCTGCAGAGAACACATCCGTGGTAAAATGTTCCTGGGCGCATGGCTTTGAAGGTGTTTTCTTCCTCTGGCCACAAAACAGGAGGAATTCTTCATTTGGCCACTTGCCCCTGGGGTGACTGGGGGCCTGCTGCCCAGCCTGTCGACCGGGTGCCCCTGGCAGGTGTGCACGACTGGAGGGTCTGCAGGTCTTATCCGACTGTGATGACAGTCTCTCCTAGAAAGATTGTGCAAAACATTTCTCCTGGAACATATCCCACTAATCAATTTCAGACCTTGCCTTCGATGTCCTCGAAGCTTCCCAGGAACCATCTGAACCTGCATTCCCATGAGATTCTAGCTCAGGACACCAGAACATGTTGAAATTAAACTGCCTGATGAATGTAGACATTGCTATGCACATATTTCTAGGGTGATCTAAAAGTCGAGGGTAATTTCTATTGTAGAGCTGGGGGGTTGTGTTTGTCTATCATGTGAAATGGCAGGAAAGGAAACACATATTGATTTTTGCAAATGTAGACTTTTTATGGTCTCCAAAGAAATGAAAGAAATCAGAGATTCTGTTTGCTATTGCCATATGGAACATAGTGCAAGAAAAATTTAGCAGCCTGCAAGCCTGCAGTTTCTGGTCTTAAATCTTAGCTATGAGTTGTGTTTTTCTTTTTACATATGGAAATCCCTTAAAGGTTTAAATGGAAGGCTTGCTCGCTTGTCTGCTGTAGTTCAATGCAGATACTCTCTTCAGTGGATTAGATTGTTTTATTCCCTTGAGCCATGAATGTTTTCTCCCTTTGATACATATATTTCTTTGGGGGAAAGAGAGGTTATAAGGAGAATGTTACGTCGACTTTTCTGTTGATAGCATGAAGAATCTAGCATGGTGGTTAAAGGATGAGCTTTGAAGTTGGGCAGACCTGGCTGGCAATCTTGTATCTCTACCAGTTCTGTAATTGAGGCAAGTTATTGAGCAAGGTGGCATTGAAGAGTGGTTAAGAACATGGGCTTCTATGCCTGACAGTTTAGGTTTAAATCTTGGCTCTGTTACTTATTCTGTGATCTTGGACAACTGAGTTTAACTCCCTGAACACTAGTTTCTTCTTCTGTATGAATGAGTGCTTACTTTACAGGATGAAGAATAAGTGAGATAACATGTCTTTGTTACTTTTCTTGTTTAAAAACAACTTAGAGTTCATTTGGGTTCACAGTTCTAGACTTCTCTATCATAGTGAGGAAGTCTTGGCAGCAGGTGCTTGAGGCAGCTGTTAAGATGGTGTCCAAATTTAGGAATCAGGGAGTGATGCGTGCTGGTGCTCAGTTGATGTCCCCTTTGTAGTCAGTCCAGGACTAAGCCCGGAGAATGGGGCCACTCACAGTTAAGGTGCACCCTCTAACTTCAATTAAACATAGCCAAGGTAATCCTCACATGTGTAGCTAGAGGCTAGCCTAATCTAAGTAATCCCTCACCTGTCTCTTCAAAGGTTTGTCTACTAAGTAATTTTAGACCTTGTCAATTTGACAATCAATAATAATGTCACAGTGTGTGTGACTCTCTAAACACAGTTTCTGGTACATTGTAAATATGCAATAAATGTACCTGTTTCCATTATCACTATAACTATCAGTAATTATGTAATTACAGTATGAGTTAAGATTTCATAGCTAATTATCTATGCAATCTAAAACAAACAAAGAATAAAACCTCTGCTACCTTGATTGGTGATCAGTTGAAACACAGTTTCCCTTGGAATATCCATTCTCAAACCCTGGTGTAGTAGCACAGGCCTGTAATCCCAGCACTTGGGAGGCAGAGGCAGGCGGATCTCTGTGAGTTCAAGACCAGCCTGGTCTACAGAGCGAGTTCCAGGACAGCTGGGACTACAGGGAGACCTTATCTCAAAGACAAAAACCAAAAAACCATTCTCATCATTGGTGGCATGTTGGCGTTATCTTGATTTATTTGCCTCACGCTCCAGAGGTCCCAGTCCCTGGTCATCTGGCTCCATGGATTTTAGACCTGTGGCAAGGCTGGGTCATCACAGTGGAAGGACAGGAGGAGGAGGGCTCACAGCACAGCAGCCACCAAGCAAAGAAGTGTGATAGGGATGAGAGCTTTCTTTCCAGGCGCACACCCAGGCCTTGCTTCCTCCAACCAGGCCCTGCCTCCCAGTTTCTACCATCTGCCAATAATGGTACCAGATTATGAATCCAGCAATGATTACTCCTAAAGAGGATGCAGCCAGTCCAAAAGATGATCAATAGGTGACTAAGGCTGGGGTGGTGTGAGCGAACCATCTCTGTAATGTTTTGTCTTTCTACAGTGTCAGGATTTATTGCATAACGTTAAGTTTCAGCTAAGTGAATTTTGTCTGCTGTTAGTCACTAGGTAATCATTTTTTTTTTTTTTTGGTCTTTTCGAGACAGGGTCTCCTTGTAGTCCCAGCTGTTGTCCTGGAACTCACTCTGTAGACCAGGCTGGCCTTGAACTCACAAAGATCCGCCTGCCTCTGCCTCCCAAGTGCTAGGACTAAAGGCGTGCGCCACCATGCCCGGCTGTCACTAGGTAATCTTGATTTTACTTGGTAATCATGATTTCAGCTATCACAGGATCTCAGGGTTTTTTAAATTGTTGTTTTGGGTTTCTGGACCTTTTTTTTTTTTTTTTTAGACAAGATTTTATTATGTAGTACAGGCAAGCCTCAAAATCACTATGAAGTCCAGGTTGGGGCTGTGGGGATAGCACAGTGGTGAAAGGCTGAGGATGAGAACCTCAAGAAGTCCAGGTTGGTCTTGAACTCATTGGCCATCCTCCTGCCTCAGCCTCCTGATGCTGCAATGGTGGTAATATTTTTGTTTGCATAAAAATGTGCCTCACAGTTGCATTGAACAGATGGGGGCCATTTATTCATATAAACAAGGTGCAGTCATTTTGACTCAGCATTTATACTTGAAATGGAGCCAACTGCTGCTTTAGGAAAATGGATTTGCTTGGGGCAAGACACAGCCTGAAAGGTTCTCTTCTGTACAATATATAGTAACACAAAACAGGGGACAGCCTCCTTTCCCCAAAGGACATTTCATATTCAAAGCATAACAAGATGATTTAAAAAATATCAGTGTTGGGGCTGAAGAGATGGCTCAATGGTTAAGAGTACTGGCTGCTCTTGCAGAGGACCCAAGTTTGATTAACAGCATTCACCTGGTGGCTGTAACTCAAGTTCCAGGGGATGTGACACCCTCTTCTGACCTTCATTGGCATTGCTGACAATGGGTGCCCTTCATGCATGCAGGCAATATGCTCATATGCATAAAATAAAAATAATAAATGAAATATATCAATGAGTGAATATTGCCCAGCAAGGTTTTGATTTAAATGGTTTGAAGGGTAGCATGGGAGATGAGTTTTCATGTGTGCCCTTGATAACTTGAACACACAGTCAAGACTGAGAACTACTAAGTTAGAGGAGCTTCTTGTAACTTTCAGATCCTCGGTCACAGCAGGCAAACCAGGACCAGGCTCTGACGCCTGTTGGGAGGAAGTCACAATCATCTGCTGGCATGCACTAAGATAATGGTCCCCAAACTCTGTTCAAAACCCAAGGAGCTGGTGACCTCTCCAATCAGCGGCTTTCTGCCTGTACCCTCTGTGGATGTCTCTCTCTGCACCCCTGCCAAAGGCCAGCTCATAGACAGAAAATGCCCACAGATACTTCCGTATTTATAAGCATGTTCTTGTAGAGAGTGCTGTAAAATCCCTGATGCTTGTGGTGTGTGTGTGTGTGTGTGTGTGTGTGTGTGTGTGTGTGTATGTGTCCATCCATCTGTCTGTCTTTCTGAATGGAGTCTTTACAATAAATTTCCACATTCTCCTATGTTCAACATAAATAGCCTAATATTTTCTCTAAGGAGAGGACCCTGATTTTCAGGAAAGTTACTCCAAGTTACCATGTTGAACATCTAACTAACTAATGGCTTTCAGTTTTACAAGGTTAGTAAGTACAACTCAAGATTATTGGTTACCAATATTTGATACCCTTCTTTCTGTTCAGGGCTGAGTAGTGGGAGGAAGGTCAATCTGGCTGGAGCATAGCTCACCAAGTTCAGTGGTGTCTCCAAATCATGATGTGTCAAGTTGGAAGAGTGGAGAGTTGCAGCAGGGGCAGTCAGTGTCAGACCCGGGCCCTGGAGCAGGAAATGAGGTATAAAATCTAAACAGCTTGTTGCGATACCAGTTCTGTAAAGAGGCTAGAGACAAAAGGATTTTTGGAGAGGTGCTGGTAAGATGAACCACTGTACCTCTATTTATAGGTCCAGCAGAGCCCAGAGTGAAGTATACAATTGTAACTCTCCGTGGAATGGGAGTAAATTATTATTATTGCTTCCTCAATGTATGGATAGTTCAGCGAGTGAAGAGCAATGCTTTTACCAAACAGCAATCTCTTCTAAGTCACCATGAGGTCTTGTCCATGGACACTAGCCCTTTTAGACTCTTCTCAGCCTTGTTTTTGTTCCTGCTTCCCAGCACAGACGTGGCTTTCTTTCTTGGGATATATCTTCCTCTAAGGAAGCCCCTTACTTGACTGACCAGGGCTCATGACACAGGACCGCAGTCTTACACTATGACTTTGTTTGGGAACTTTTACTCCCTTAAGTCTGTTAAAAAACAGTAGTTAGCAAACTAATTTACAATGACTTATGATGAACTCAAATCATCCCATCAGTAAACGGACAAATGAACTGAACAGACCATTCTCCAGAAAGAAGTCCAAGTGGGCAATAAACACACTAAAAAAACCCGATTTCTTAGCTGTCAGGGAAATGGAAAACAAAAGTATACCGAGGTTTCATCTCATTCGAGTCAGATGACTAACTTCAAGGAAACAAAAGCAACAGATGTTGGTGAGGATGCAGGAAGAGAAAGTAACCCTTACACATCGTCGGTGTGGGTATGAACTATGCAGGCAGTGTAGAACAGTATGGAATTTCCATTGAAAAATAAAAAGAGAACTACTCTATGATCTAGCCGGGAATAAATGTGAAGAAATACAAGTCAGCATATCACAAGCATACTGGCTCATCATGCTTATTGTGGCACTATTCACAAAGTGAAGATAGGGAGCCAGCCTAAATGGCCACTAACAGATCAGTAGATAAAGAAAATATGACGAGAGAGAGAAAGAGAGAGAGATAGAGATAGAGAGAGAGAGAGTCATTCAACTGTAAAGAAGAATGAAATCTTATGGAAAGCAGTGTGGAGAACCCTTGGAAGTCTTGGAATGAACTTGCCACCCGACCCAGCCATACCACTCCTGGGCATGTACCCTCAAGACTCATCTTACCACAGAGATACATGCACATCCATGTTTATTGCAGCTCTCTTCACAATAGCGAAGAGCTGTAACCAACCCAAATGCCCCTCAGCTGATGAGTGGATAGAGAAAATGTGGTACATCTACACAATGGAGTTCTATGCAGCAGTAAAGAAAGATGACATCAGGCTGGAGAGATGGCCTAGTGGTTGGGAGCATGGACCGCTCTTGCAGAGGACCCGGGTTCGATCCCCAGCACCCACATGGCAGCTAAGAACCGTCTGTAACTCCAATTCTAGGAGAACTCCAGTTCCAGGGGAATCTGACACCCTCTTCTGACCTTCGAGGCATTACATGACATGGGTGCACAAACCTGCATGCACTCAGTACATTAATATGCATACAGAAATAAATAAAAAAATTTTTTTAATTAAATAAAAAGAAAGATGACATCATGAGCTTTGCAGGTAAATGGCTGGAGCTAGAGGACATCATGCTGAGTCAAGTAACACAGCCCAGAAAAAACAAATGACAAATGGTATCCCTCATCTGTGGATGCTAGTGCCAATCACCTAATTGTATGGCAAACTGAGCAACATCAATGTGATCTGAAAACAACTGTGCTCTTATATTGTAAAATACCTTAAAAAATAAAAAAATAAAAAAAAAGAATTGAAGACAGCCCAAAAAATAAAAAGCAAAAAACAGAAAAAAGAAAATGAAAATCACGTCTTTTGCAAGAAGACGGGAAAAGAAACGATAGGTGAGATAAAAGCATGGTATAACAGTAACATCGAGATATGTGAAACAGCAAAGGAGCAGGCGGGCATTGGTGGGCGCGGGATCCGAGATGATGGACTAATACCTAAGCAGAAAAGAGAGGGCGAGGAGAGAAGGAGGAACAAAACAAAGGGGTGAGAGGGTGTGTGAGGTGGATGAAGATACGTGGGCAGGAGGACAGGGCAGGGGGGGGAGGTATGTGTCGTGGGGCGGTGGGACGTACATAGTAAAGGAGGGTATCCACTGTTAGCCACGCAGCTGACCTGGACGGTACGACGGGATCTTTCTGTGATGATTAGTAGAAGAGGCCAGGCCTGCTGTCAAGGACCAGGCCAGTCGTTGTGTTCCAGTTCAGCTAGCGGTGCTACAGGAGAGACCCTCGCTCTGTGCATCAATGAGCTCACCGTGAACTAATGAGAATAAAAAGAAGAACCAATAAAAGAAGCGCACAAGACGAACAGCATCAGATTTACAAAGACAAATAGCACATTTTTTTCTCATAGAAAGAAATTAGATCTTGAGAGAGCATGAATGAAGGAGAAGAGAGACATTGGGAGAAGGATCCATAGGAAAGATTGTGACCAGAGCATGAGTGTGACTGGAGGACACTGTATGTGTGTATGAAAATATGAAACCCATCATTTTATACAAATGATATATATTAATTAAAAATATAGAGTTTCTTTTAAATTACTTGCATTTTTTGTGTGTGTCATCAGGAAAGGCTGTATGTGAGTCATCACGAGTAATCAGGGAGGGCTCTACCATCCTGTAACAGTCTTTTGGATGGGAAGCTTCATGAAGAGGAAGCGGCTGATAGTAGACTGGATTTAAACGCACTTTCTTTTTTCTTTTTTTTTTTTTTTCTTTTCTTTCTTGTGTCTTCTTGCCCCCCTTGTCAAAAGAGATGGCCGAAATTGTATGTGCTCAGCTTTGGATCTTTGGTTTTGTTCCATTGGTCAACAGGTCTCTTTTTGTGCCAGTATTGGGCTGTTTTTATGACTATAGCCCTGTAGTATAGTTTGAAGTCTGGTATAGAGATCCCCCCTGTGTAGCTCTTTTCACTCAGGGTTGTTTTGGCTATTCGGGGTCTTTTGTTTTTCCAAATGAATTTAAGCACTTTTTTTCCCCCAAGCCTGTGAAGAAACTGTTGAGGATTTTGATTGGCATTGCGTTAAATCTATACAAGAGTTTTGGTAGAATGGACATTTTTACAATGTTAATTTTCCCAATCCATGAGCATTCCATCTTCTGATGTCTTCTCCTATTTCTTTCTATAAAGATTTAAAATTTTTGTTGTAGAGATCTTTGGTTTCTTTGGTTAGGTTTGTTCCTAGGTATTTTATTGTTTTTGAGGCTATTGTGAGTGGGAAGGTCTCTTTGAATTCTTTCTCCAGATGCTTGTTTTTGGTGTAAAGATAAACGCACTTTCTTTAATCACTAACTCTGTGACCTAGGCAAGGTCTTGACCTCAGTCTCCTTTGCCCCACTTTCATATCCATAAAATGGAGTTAGTAATGATGACACCATATACTACATCTACGAGGTTCAACTGAATTATATGACAAGTGCTAGAGTGGTCCCTGGCACATAGAAAATGCTAAGTAAAAAGTTGGTTATGATACTTAAATAATAACTGTCCCCCTACTTCAAAATCCGCTGCAAGCATTAGATATTCACTGTAATGCTTGACATACAATGCAGCATTTGTTCATCATTGCTATTACTACTCTAAGGGACGCCCCAAAGTCAGGGATAAAACCCACAGGAAGGAAGGTAAAGGTGAGGCTGGGAGCTTTTCCCCCACTTTAATTATTCCACTGGACTGTGAAATTCACTTTGTGTGATATTCTGCCAGGGGTTATCTGATATGTTAATTGAGCTGGGAAGGACCCATCCACTGTGGTACCACCATTCCCAGGGCAGTGTCCTGAATCATATGAGTAGAGAACAAGCTGAGCACCAGCACTTATAAGTTCATTCATTGCTCTTTGCTCTGACTGTGGACCTGATGTGACTAGCTGCTTCATGCCTTTACCCCACTGAATTCCCACAATGATGGACTATATATAATCTGGCATAGTGGGCCAAATCCCCTTTTCCTTGTAAGTGGCTTTTGCCAAGGTAATTTATCATACCAAAGGAAAGGATACTAAGACACCTTGTTATTTGTCCATTTGAACTTTACTGGATTGCATCTGGGAATAAATTTTTGTACTTAAAAATTATTACTTGTGGGGCTGGAAAGATGGGTCAATAGTTGAGAGCACTGACTGCTCTTGCAGAGGACCCGAGTTCGATTTCCAGCACCGACGTGGTGGCTAATAACTACTGGTGACTCCAGTTCCAGGGGATCTGAGGCCCTCTTCTGACCTCTGAGGGCACTGCACACCACAGGTGCACTTACACACATGCAGGCAATACACTCACATACACAAAATAAAAACAATTTTTTGTCTTTTCGAGACAGGGTCTCCCTGTAGCCCCAGCTGTCCTGGAACTCGCTCTGTAGACCAAGCTGGCCTTGAACCCACAGAGATCCACCTGCCTCTGCCTCCCAAGTGCTATGATTAAAGGTGTCTTCCACCATGCACACCTATAAATAAAATATTTTTAAAGAAAGATTTTTACCTGTACACTTTGCAGTTTTCATGTAGGAAGAGATATTTATCCTCTACTCCAACCCCCACTGTAGGACTCTGTCTTTATCTGTGTAAAGCTGTTTGAGACCTGTCCTAAAGCAGAAGGACGGACTGAATGACCTCCTTCTATCCTAAATATTCTTTCTGAGTCATACTGTCACAACACTTCCAAGGTCCTGTGTCTATCACTGCTCTACACAGAGCCCACATATACCCACTATCTTAACCAGTATGTAAGATAACAGAAGATGGAGATGAAGAGGAGGAAGGAAGGAAAAGAGAAAGAAGGAAAGAGGGAAAATTGGAAAAGAGAAAAGGTGGGGTTGCTGTTCATTGTCCAGGAGCTGCCTGTGGTTGGAGAGCGGGTATCTATACAGCATCTTTGGGACGTGGTGGGCAGAGCCTCAGGAGAGAAGACGAATGCTATATAAAAGGCCAGAAAAGAAATCAATCAGGAATGTAGGAGAGTCCAGCCATCCCTGATGTACAGAGCCTCAACCTTGACCAGCTTCCCTGCAAAACAGCAAAGGGGCTGGCTTCCTCCTGTTCCAGGGAGATGCCCAGTTCTGCCTCTTGAGCTGCGGATCTGAGTCTATTTGTCTACTTTGGTTTCTGCTTCCTCATCTGTAAAAATGAGACCTACCACTACATGGTTCAGGAGATGATAGCTATATTTCTATTATCAGATAGGCACTTTGTTCTCATGTCACGGCCTTAGCCTTTGCCGTTTCCTCTGCCCAGAGAGCCCTCCCACAGGCTCTTGTGTGGCTAGTTTCTTTTTGTTACTCGGGTGTGCGAACAAACATCTTCTCAAAAAAGGCCTCTATCAAAAATGACCACCACCCCAACACTTACATCACATTATTTCATTTTAGTGTTTACATAATTCTTATTGCTATTTGCAATTATCTTTTATATGTTTACATGATGAGTTCTGTAGGTATATGCTCACTGATGTAGGCATCAGGCTCTCAAATATGGCTCAATGATGTCACCTTGTATCAGGATCTGAAACACAATTATACATGTTACCTATGATTATTTTACCAGCAAAGTTTCACCATTGTCTTGTTTTGTTCCTAACAGTTTGTAATTGCCTCTGGCAGCTTTTTCACTGCAGATATTAGGTCTTGAGAAGGAAACATGCACTTGGCCAAGACTTGCTGTAGGCAGAGTCCCAGACAGCCGCCTGCAGTGAGGTCTGACCCTGCCATCCGTCCGTCCTCTTAAGCAGTGTGGAGAACTGGAGAGAAGGCTCAGATCTCAGACCCAGGCTGGCTTTGAACTCACAAAGATCTGCCTGCCTCTGCCTCCCAAGTGCTAGGATCAAAGGTGTGCACCACCATGCCCAGCTTAAACAAGGTTCTTAGCCATCATGTGAGTGGGTGCTAGGAATCGAACCTGGGTCCTGCTCTTAAGCACTGAGCCATCTCTCCAGCCCGACATTCTTTACTTTTAAACAGGAAGTTGGTTCGACCAAACTCCCTACAGCCAGCACCTTTCTGGATGATGCTGTGTCTACTAGGCCAAGTATCCAGCGAGGTGGTGTGGGATCTCCGGACAAGAATGGGACACCAGGGACCTTACCACTGCTTCGCGCAGTGAGACGGTTCTGCTGCTATCTGAACACCAGAGGGCGCTGCTGTCCTTTTTCTGGGCCCTTGGCAGCGGCTTTGCTCAATGCAGGAGCAGGTGTGGCATTTTGCAATAAACCTAACTGCATAAAGTTCTTGACTCTTTGCAGTAAATTCAGGTCACAACCAGCAAGATTTGGCAGAACCTCCGCAAGTTTGGTTCAAATGCCTTCTAAGGAACTGACTTTTCCCAAGCATAAGGGCAGATAGTGGTGATTCTACACAGGAGAAACACCAGGAAGAACACTTACATACAATTGCAATGAGAATTTTTTTTCTTTTTTAATCTTTTATTAAAGTTGTTCTTTGATAATTTCATATATAATTCTTTCTGGTTACTGTCATCATCCATCCTTTCTTCTCTCTTTCCCACTCGTATTACCTGCGTTCACCTTCCTACTAATCTTTTTCTCCCCCACACTCGTGTCTTTTGCTTTTGTGGCCCCCTGTGTGACCATGGGTTCAGACCTATCTATGGCAGCCTTGTCATCTCATCAGTGGCTATACAACTGGAGACAATGCCTGTGCTTCCCCCAGAATACACGGAGGCCAGTATTACAATATTATGTAAGGCCTGCCACGTTAATCACCTCAAAACCGCGTCTTAGAGCCTCATTATCTGCAGAGAATACCGCCACGCCGTCGCCCTCCTGTGGACTGATTATGAACTGTCCCCCACTCCTGTGTTGAGCACTGGTTCCCAGCTGATGGTGACCAAGCTGCAATCTTCCTTGTACTGGGAAAGTATCCTTTCTGAAAATCTGACCAGAGCCAAAGTTTGGCTACAGAGAATGTAAGCAAATTAGAACAACAAATAAGACCTCAGGGACTATGTCTGAGTCTTGGTTCTTTAAAAAAAATTTTGTGTAAATAGCTTGAATTTATTATCATAAGTGAGCCTCATAAAGCTATGAAATACAAGTAAGTCTTAGCAGAATATTTGCTTGGAAATACTGATACCAGTTAGGTTTTGAAATTTACAGAATATTTTAATTTTTTAAATTTTATTTTGTGGGTGCATGTGGGTGGTACATGTGTACCACAGCATGTGTGTGTATGTGTGTGGGTACATGTGTATCACAGCATGTGTGGGTGTATATGTATGGTACATGTGTATCACAGCATGTGTGTGTATGTGTGTGGTTCATGTGTACCACAGTGTGTGGGGGGGTGTATGTGTGTGGTACAGTGTACCACAGCATGTGTGTGTATGTGTGTGGTACATGTGTACCACAGCATGTGTGTATATGTGTGTGGTTCATGTGTACCACAGCGTGTGGGGGGGTGTATGTGTGTGGTACAGTGTACCACAGCATGTGTGTGTATGTGTGTGGTTCATGTGTATCACAGCATGTGTGTGGGTATATGTGTGTGGTACATGTGTACCACAACATGTGTGTGTATGTGTGTGGCACATGTGTACCACAGCATGTGCGTGGGTATATGTGTGTGGCACATGTGTACCACAGCATGTGCGTGGGTGTATGTGTGTGGCACATGTGTACCACAGCATGTGCGTGGGTGTATGTGTGTGGTACATGTGCACCACAGTGTGTGTGGAGGTCAGGGGACAAGTTGCAGAGGTCAGTTCTCTCCTTCACTATGTGGACCTTGGGGATCAAGCTCAGGTCCTCAGATTTGGCAGGAAGCAGCTTTGATCCAGCTTACTGACTCACCAACTACGTTTTGAAAAATCCACAAGTTAGGCTGTTCGTTCGTCAGTGTTTTATTATCAAATACTGATTATTGGTACTGGGGCCATATATGCCCTGCTGAGAGATGAATTAGACATGAACCTCTGCCCTGAGGATGCTTATGGTTTTGTGGGAGATAAATACACATAAAATGAAGCTGCTGTGCTAGTTGCTAAGGACTGGGGTGTGAACAGTGAACCTGATACATCAGAAGAGAGTCCAGCCATTATGCAAGGTTTAAGGCATTCCTATCCTTCAACAAACCTACAAGCAATGTGTAGATTTGTAAACAAAAATCTGTGTGGCCAGCAAAGCTGGAGGAACAGTTCCACGGGCCTCAGAAACTGGAAACGTCTTGGAATCAAGAGCATTTTGATCTCATGTGCTTAGACCCAAAGGGGCAGGGAAGAGTCATGGACAAGGGAAAGTAGGGGCTCCATTCTGTGGGGGTGCACCTTCTCTCTGGGAGGTGGGCTCCATTTTTTCCTGTGGAGCATCAACTTTGTGTATGGGACTACACTCAAGACTGCTGACAGCTCTTGACTCATCGTTGAGCCATTACAGAAAAAAGAGGCCATTTTCCTCAACTCCATTTAGAAAAATATTAGCTAAGAGTCCTGGTTGGCTCAAGACCTGTCTTTCTCCAGACCTGGATCAACCACAGAGGGAGAACACCAGCATCGCTCCCTGTGGTTGCACAGCTGGTAGCTATGGAGCATAGATAAAAGGTGCAGTTCATCGCCTACCCCACCCTGTGACTGCCACCTTGCGCACACACACACACACACACACACACACACACACACACACACACAGGGTTTTGCCATCAGATAGAATGAAGGACACTAAGTCAAGAAAACAACAGGGCTACCACTTGAGATAGAGATGAGAGGGAGAAAAATGGCAAGATTCTGAAAGTTTTAAGTGCCAAAGATTATATCTCACACAAATTCACAACTGTATTTGAACCCAGCATTTATTTGTTAAGATTCTCCTTCATGGGGCTAGAGAGGTGTCTCAGTGGTTAAGAGCAGCTGCTGCTGTTATGGACGACCCACTTTGGTTTCCAGCAACCATATCATGTGGCTCATGATAGCCTGTAACTCCAGGTTCACAGGATCTGATGACCTCTCTGGCCTGTGAGGGAACCTACACACACATGGTGCACATACACTCAGGCACACACACATACACATAAAATAAATAAATCTTAAAAACAATTTCTTCCCCCGAAGCCCTCATGTAAGTTTCAGTTAATCCTTCAGGGAGAAGATAGCACCAATAAAGACAATGTGGAAATCCATTTACAAACATGTAATTTGTTTTGAATGTAGCATGGTAAGAAGAAGCTGAGGTTTCACCTTTTATGATGACTGTGTGAAGGACCTTACCTTCTGCAGGGAAGAGGCACATGCATGGTCCTTCTCAGACATGTAAATAAAAATAGATACCCATTGACCTTGAATGGTGGGTAAATGTCATAGTTTATGTATGAACTGCCCCCCTAAAGGTCATGCATTAAAAGCTTCGCCCATAGCCAGTGGACCCAATCATTGAGAGGTGACTGGGCCATAAGAGCACTTACAGCTGGGCGTGGTGGCACACACCTTTAATCCTAGCACTCGGGAGGCAGAGGCAGGTGGATCTTTGTGAGTTCAAGGCCAGCCTGGTCTACAGAGTGAGTTCCAGTACAGCTGGGGCTACAGGGAGATCCTGTCTCGAAAAGACCTAAAAAAAAAAAAAAAAAAAAGCACTTACTTTGTCAGGGGTTAATACTGTTTACCACAGTAAACAGGCCATTAGGAGGTGGAGCCTGGTTGGATGAAGTAGGTTACTTGGCTGTGTCTTTGAAGGATATCTCTTTTCCCAGTTCCTTCTTATTTGTCTGGTCCTTCCTATCCTATTTATCTTCCTGCCACACCTTCCTGGCTGCCATGATGTAAACAGCTTTGCTCTGCCATGCCCTCCTGTCCATATGATGGTCTACCTCACCACAGGCCCACAGCAATAGGACAAGCCAATCATGGATCAAAACCTCTGAAACTTAGAGCCAAAATCAATCTTTCTTCTTTTAGATTGTTTTTCTCAGGGTGTCACAGTGATAGAACACTGAGTAATAGTAAAATAGAACTGCCTGTGTCCAAGCAATTATGTTCTTTCCAACCTCCTTAATAAGCAGCTTGGGAAGAGAACAGTGAACATGCAGAGTGCTAAAGGAGTTTCTTAGGAGGAAAAAAATAGACTCAAGGCCCTTCTTTTCTATTAGGCTCTTTCTGACAAGCTGAGATGCTCTTAACTAAGTTCTACTGGCAGAGAGGACCCCAAAGACCATTGAAGAGAACTCATATGAAGGAAAAAAGGGGATAGTTTATTTTGGCCCAGTGTATATTTGAGTCTAGGAGTCGCTCTTGACCCTGGCATCCTGTTTGAAAGGGCAGAGTTGAGACCAGCGCATGAGCACAAACACAGAACCAAATTCGGGGCGTCCTTGGTGGAGAGTAAAGTACAGGAGGCGGAGGGGAGACAGACTTCCGTGAGTTCGATAAGCCCCGGGTTCTCGAACTATTCAATTAGAGGTGAGAAGGAAGTGAGACTAGAGAACAGGGAAAGTGGATAGTGCACTCAAATTATTGTAAAATTTTTTATATTGTAAAAATAGTTTACTTTATGTGTATGAGTGTATTGTCCACATGAACGTAAGCCCACTCAAGTCATGCACTGTCCTGAGAGTTCAGAAGATGGCATCAGACCCCTCGGAACAGGAGTTATGAACTGTTATTAGCGGCCATGTGGGTGCTGGGAACTGAATCCAGGTCCTCTCCAGGAGCAGCCAGTGCTCTGAACCGCTGAGGCATCTCTTTAGCCCCTCAACTGACTATTCGATTGTAATTATTTTTTTGTGGTGCAGAGGATTACTCACACAAAGCAAGCATTCTACACCCCTAGCCTCAATTACTCTATTGTTGTGAAGAGATGAGACTTTTAGAGCTTGGATTGAAGAGATAGTTCATGCCAAAATCACTGGAACGAGTACAAATTTGGATTCCCGTAATAGCAAGGAGATTTATAGTTCACCTAAGATTTGGAGCATAGACTTCGAAAGCCATTACTTTTCAGGAAAAGGATTCTCATGTGGAATCTAAGGTGTTTCATAAAGAGAATAATATGTGAACTAATTTTTCCAGTCATCACTGAATTATTTACCCTGGACAGTGCAAGATGACGTAGCAAACTGAAGACATCTATCCTGGAATTCTGTTTAGAGAGCACAGATACACAGGAGCCTGGGGCCTTGTCTTTGGAGAACCTGGACCAGCCAGAGGCTGAGCTGCACCTTCAGTGGGTTTAGTGAATCACATAGGCTATCAGCTTAAGGGTTTTCCCTCAGTCATGATGCAGTTACTCATGGGATAGCTGCTGACCTCCTCCTCGAGGTGTGGCAGAGCTGCTGATGCCTGGCTGGTGCATCCACTGGCTGGTGCTTGTCATTAGCAATAAAAGCAAGGATGCACTGAGGAAGACTTCAGCTCACAACATGTGTTTCCTCACTCAGAAAGCTTTTCCAGCTGGGCGTGATGGCACACACCTTTAATACCAGTACATAGGAGGCAGAGACAGGTGGATCTCTGTGAGACTGAAGCCAGTCTGGTCTCCATAGTGAGTTCCAGGGCAGATGAGGCTACAGGGAGACCCAGTCTCAAAAGAAAGAGAGAGAAAGAATGGAAGAAAGGAAGAAAAAGAAAGAGAAAGAAAGAGAAGAGAAAAAAGAAATGGCTTTCAACATACTGTAAATTTCACAGGCTTAAAAATCAGTTTCTAAGTTAAAAATGTTTATTAAATATCCATAAAAGTGAGAATAGAGAACATGCCATTAGGAACAAACTTTTTTTAAAAATCTGTATCTTTTTGGCATTAAAAGATTGACTATGGGTGCTGGAGTGATGGCTCAGTGCTTAAGAGCACTGGCTGTTCTTCCAGAGGACCCAGAGTTGATTTCCAGCACCCACATGGTGGCTAAGGATCATAGAACCACATTTAACTTCAGTTCCAGGGGAGCTGACATCTTCTTCTTACCTCTGTGGGCTTTGCATGACTTGGGTACACTTTCTTTTTCTTTTCTTTTTTTTTTTTTTTTTTTTTTTTTTTTTTTTTTTTTTTTTT